>VDFB02105785.1:306785312-306819802 GCA_007258455.2 Sequoia sempervirens
CCTCTTTCTATGTACCTCTCGTTCAATCAATCCCTACCACCCTCTATTGCTCCCTCTATCTATCTCTCTCTATCTCCCTCCCACTCTCTCCCACTCCCTCTCTCTCCCTCCCACCTCCTCTCTCTCTCAAGTCTCTCCCTTTGGAAACCTACCTAGGTAACTCTCTCTCTCTCTCTCTCTCTCTCTCTCTCTCTCCTCCACCCCTCCCTCTCCCTCTCCCTCTCCCACCCTACCTAGACAACTCTATATCTCTCTCTTAAAATTCTCCCTCCCACCAAAGACATACATAAATACATACATACAAGCATAATACATATGTACATACAATCCTACATACATACAAGCATACATGTACATGCATAGATACAATCTTACAAAAAAATAGGCATACATACAATATACATACATTGATACATATAGGCATACATACATACATGACATACAAGCATACATGTGCATACAAACATAAAAATATATAAACATACATTCAATAGAGTAGCATTTAACATAAATCAAGACATAACGCGAGTGTGTTATACTGCGGTCGCATTCTGTCTTGCTAGACATGCTCCCCACAAACCAAAAAAAACCATGGTAAAACTAAGATATAATGCGAGTGCGTTATAACTCTCTCGTGTTATAACACAAGCGCTTTATATCTTTCTTTGGGAATCCCCAAGCCTTGGGTTTGGTATTTTCCTTGGAATACCAACCCAAAGGCTTGAAGAGCATTCCCAATGACCAGAGACGTGTTTTTCCAAATTCTACAATATTTCACATAATCAAGTTTGTGCTCACCATCAAGATTGCATGTGGTTCAATATCAAACAAAATGAACATCTAGGTAATGTTAGGTTCTCTCTTAGCTATCCAACGATGTAATTTTTTTCACTTTCTAACAATTTTAAGCCTTTCATCCATAATTTATTTTGTTTATATGTTTCTTTTCTGGCAAAAAGTGGTGTTTGGTGTTTTTTTCATTATAAATTAACCGTTCATCAAAATTTCAAATAAATTACATTTTTAGAAACTAGACTCCATTATACATTTAAAAAAAAAAATCAATTAGTTTCCAAAATTTGTAGGGGTAGCATGGCCAAAAAAAAAATTCAAGAAATGTCCACTTTGAAAATTACTAAAAAATAAAATATTCATTAAAAAATTATCAAAAAAATCATGCATCAACTACATACTATTAGCTAACTTCTAACAGTAGTGATTTTAAAAATACTAAAAAAAATTCACTGTACTAGGGTCGTACAAGAGTTGCTATGTTATGCTTTTTTGACAAAAATAGCACCAATTTGTGTATGTCCCTCATTTGAACCCCTTAATATCAACCATTTTAAAAATAAATTAGTAGTTTAGAAGTAGACTCAGAGCACTTCGATCCTTCTTTTTGTTCCATCTCAAAATTTTGAGTGTAACTATCCTCAATTTCATGTCCAAGATCAGTATTTCTTGATTTCAGAAAAAAAGTGGCCACTTAAGCCCCCTTTATGGGAACCATCTTGGTACACTTACCCTTTTCATTTACCTCTGTCTTTTATTGGCATAGTCACTTTATCTTGGATTGTCCTAGGGTTGTCACCATGCATGGTAGAATATCTTTGACCTATTTTTCAACGATGAATACTCTTTTTGAAGTGTTGATTATGCAAGAACCTTTTGATGACAATACAAACTTGTCATTCTTTCTTTAGGTCTCTTGAAGTTTCCTAGATAGAGGAGTCATTTCTCTTGCTAATAGCATGGACAACACTTACAACCAAATACCTTTTACCCTCCACCATATGAAGCACCTAAATCTTGATGCTTATTCATAACACTTCCCATCATTGTTCACTGACCTATGGATTTTTCATCACAGGTGTCTCTATTGCCAAAAATACTACCATGTGCTTGGTGTTCAATGCATCTTATGTGACAATTGTTTGGAGACTATCCTTTGATGACTTTTTAAAGGAATTTTTTTTTATTAGTGTAATAGTCATGTCCCTTTTCTCTTGTCATTTTGGACCGTTTCCTCATGACTATCCTTCAATACACTTATGCAAACTTTAAGACCCTATCCTTTATTGCTTGACTCAAGGAAGCTATCCTTTGACTATCCCCTGAATTGATGATTTAAATTTTTCATTATCATGACTCGTGGTAACTTTTTATGTTTTTCCATCTATATTAAACTATGTCTATCATTTGGCATGGTCATAGAGACTATCATACATCTCTATCACACATTTTCCTCTTAATTTTGGATAAGTAGTCAGTATTCATTATATTTAAGGTTGTGATATACATTTAACTATGTCATTCTCTTCATCTTGCATTTCTCTTTGCAGGCCTGCCACTATCCCCTTCCTCTACTATCAATCCTTGAACTACTCCTTATACTCTTAACAAGCTAACATCTCATTTGACAAGTTTTATGATGTGGCTTAACACAAGGGTTTGAGTGCTTATAGTGGCAAAGCTTCTTGACATGGTTTGATAGTTTTGATATCCATTATGACTTTTCACATATTGCATACATCACTTGCTATTTATGGTAAACTAAAACAGAGGATAGAAATAATGTTGTGACTCTTAGATACTAAGTATGGATTATATGTGTAAGGTATATGAATTCTTTGACAAATATTTTTTTGTTAGGATATCAACAATAGCAATGGTATTGACTATTTATATGATTTATCTAAAACAAAGACACCACCAAACCAAGCTGTAAAGGATTTAATGAGGGTATCTATGACTTTCTCATTGTTGATTGATAGTTTTAGATGACTTCATAACACCGAACATCTACCATTTTTTATAATAAAATACAAAAAAGAAACAATATACCTACCATTATTGCTTCTTATAACAAAACTCTACATAAAAAGTGATGAAACTTTTTAAACAATAACAAATTTCTTCTATTTCCCTTTTCACTACATAACTTTATGAAAATTTTCATAGATATATTGACTAGAAAAACATAGGAAAATAATCATCCAAATCAAAATTCTACATGGCATTCTCCTATGGTAAAAATAATGCAATGGTTTTGATAAAATAATAGACATTAATCCTTTAAGAATGAAACTCATGTACCTACCCTTGTATTTTGTTGCATGGTTGAAATCTAATGATATATAGGGGACAAAAAATCATTTCTAGATGTTTTGTGCCTGTTATGGAGGTATCCATACGTGAAAACTTCTCTAAAACATGTTTTCATGGCATTGAAACTTGGAAACAATAGTGACTATGAAACATCAAGAGGGTGTGTGTCTTTGTTGGAAATGATATTAGGGGTCAAACCTTCATCGATACTCTTCATTGTGATCTATAATAATCCAATCCACTCTTGGAAACTTGCAATTTCATAGTGTTATGAAATAATCCATCAATGCCCAATTCATTTAATTTGTTTCCTACATAACCCCATGAGAGAAAAGAATGCATACAAGCTAACATAATAACTATAATGCATAGATAAAAATAGAAAATCCACAAGATAAAATAATATATACCTTGGGAAAACCCTCAAGAGGGAAAAACCAAACCTCCAATAAAATCCATACTCCATCTATTAGTCATTAATAAAACAATACATGCACTTACAGAGTTACAATGAATACTTTTGAAACATTAAGCCTCTCTAATGCATCCTCCATGTGTGCAAGAATGAATCCACACATCCCATGCCATGCTTCACATATGCACTCTTCATAAAGAATCAATAGTGACAACCCACTCACCCAACCAACCTTAACCACTAAACATGTGTTTTATTTTATATACATAAGCTCACACAAATACAATCAAGTGGTAAGATAAGACCATGTGCCATAAAACCATGTGAACAAAAAACCATTGACTCATCATTTAATATTGGGTACTAATTTTTCACATTATTAAATGCTTTCCTCAAATAATAGATCATTATCTTATGTCTCTGACATGGGTATATGCAGGATCATCATGAAAAAAACAGGCCCTTAAGTGGCGAAAAATTTAGAAAAATCAGAGTTAGGCAACTTGATGTAAAAATTTGAATAATTTATCTATATTATTTCAAAAATATGTAAGAATAGAATCTGTAGAAAATTAAATGTAGTTTCTAAACTATTGGGTTTATTTAAAAAAAAATCTATTTGGTGAAAATTTGAAATTTCAATGCAATAGTACTTAAATTTCAGGGAATAAATAAGAAGTAGGTGTCTGTCTACCACCCTAACCACAATAAAATGATAATATTTTTTTATAATATTTTAGATATAAGTAGAGGACTCATGTCCTGATGTGATACATATTTTTTATATAATTTTTTTCTAAGTAAATAATTAATTATGAATTTTTTATTACAAATTTTTAAAAATATAAAAACTCGTATGTCTGACCACCTTAACTTGGTTAAAACTTCATGAAATTCATTTTTTTTAATCCTATAGTATTCGAAGCATAGAATGTGATGCATGTTTCAGATTCAAAAAATGTGATAACGTTTGAAAGCTATAGATATTTTCAAACAACCTATCAATTAGGATTTCAGTCGTAATTCAAATAGAAAATGAATAATAATAATTTATTAAATTCAAATTAAAGCATAATTTATATTGGTGTAAAGATAAGAATATCCTTTAAAAACCCTTTTTGTTTCATCAATTTTGGGTAAAAAAGAAGTCATCAGCCACATACCCTACACATAGCATCATATCGCCACTTTTTGGCCCATCATGATCCTGCACATACCCACATAGTAAATAATAACCTAATGTCACAATACAACTTTACAAGTGGGCCCAAATAATTACCTAGTGTGGTTGAACACACCTCCTAAGTGCACCACACCTAAATAATTATATAGCTACAATATTATAATAAATCAATTTATGCAATGGTGTACAACACAAAATCCTAACATTCTCCCACTTGTTGTATACATTGCATAAGGGTCAAACAATGATGATACATAATCATAGCCATACATGAAACCACATGAATCTCCAACATGCTCTCATTCTCCATCAAGATACATGTACTAAAAGCCAAAGTGACCACCATCTCAAGAAAGAACTCTCATCCTCCAACATGCCACCTATGGAAGAAAAGGAACAAACCAAGGTGAAGAGGCACCAATCCAAAGAACACAAATATCAAATCCAAGTGATAACAAAGGCTCCAAGATACTATCAAAGGTAAACAACCCACATGATAAAAAATAACATTCACAAAACATGATGATACACCTGACCATCCATACCTCCTAGGGATCAACATCAATAAAATCATGCCAACAATATATGCAACCCATAGGCCACAATCAAGCTCCTTGCATCAAACCTGTCAATGAAGACCATACATATCTGGGAACTCCCACTATATAGGTAATTCCAACTCTAAAAAAGATCAAGGCATATCAAGTCTACCAATCAACACTATACCAAGGTGTGTCAAATGATCAAAATAATGCAGTACCAAGAACATTCATAATGATCCACACATGCAACACAAACAACTACATAATCTATTACAACATGTCACTACATTCCTCCCAAATCATATGAAAATGGACCTCCATGAAGGAACCATAAATTGAAGAGGGAAAACTTGTAAACCATAACATGCCCTACTAACACCTCAAAGTGCTATGTTGTGTCAAGTATGATCTCCATACAACCCCAAATGGAAAGCCTTGACAACACCCAACCACTCAATCTCATATATTAAATGCAACATACGAATCATGTAATAACAACATGGATGTAAGCCTCTCTAACTAGGAAATCAAACTCATAGTATGAATTCCAAAAATAAGGAAATCAACCTAATAAAAATCTCCTGAAATATGCATCATAAATTATCATATGTACAAGGAGATAACCATGCCAAACATCCCTTAAAATCAATCCTCTGGAACTAACTATCCATATCTCAAAATATGTATCTATGAAAGATAAATAAATAAAAACTCATGCTAAACAATCCTCAAATGAGTCTCCTAAAATCAATCACTGTGGCTCAAGACTCATTCCCATGAGAACAAAGCACAAAACATTACACATTTGAAACAAGAATGGGAAAATACCTTTTAGATGATAAACCTTCAAGTAGACCAAGAGTGGGGAATGAGAATGCTCCTCCAAGATAACCATCTCATCATGACTCACTCCAAGAATAAGATCTACTCTATAGGTCCATCATAAACTCACATATTTATCCAAGTGAAGGCTCTTGGGTCTTCCTAATAAAACCTCCAAAGAGTAGTTGTCTCAAGAAATTTCTCTAAACCCAAAAGAGCTTCAGCCTCACCTAAGTCTCCAAGTATCCATGATCACCTAAAAACTGACCAATCCATGCTAAGCTCCAAATGAAACACCACACTATCATGAAGCTCCTAATCAAATGATCAATGTACTCAATACCAAGAGAATCAACACTAATTCCAAAGCTCCAAATGCAAAATCAGTAAGCCAACCATGACATCATGATCTAATCATCTCCTCCTGGAAGATCACATGCAATAATGTATACATCCTGGTTTCAAGAGAACTTGTATTATGTCAAACCTCTAAGCTATCATCAAGAGTAAACCATTAAACAATACCATTGAAGCACACTCTAAATCAAGAATCAACATATCCAATCACATGAAGATAACCATCTCCTAATAGTGAACCTATAAATATGAAAAAAATATTCTTTGCAATAACAAGATCTAAGAGCTCTTCCAAGACATCCACAAACACTAAATAGGATCATCCATCATCAACAATTAATCCAAATCATTATGAAAAAATTTCATTGAACCATGATACTGAGATATACATGGCATTGTGACAACCATATCCTAAGTGAAGATCACCCATGGTCTACACACACTCAACTGTAATCCCAACAACTCTAGAGAATAAGAAAAACCACGATCTCCAATCCAAGAAGATACAACTACCAAAAAAACATCAGGAATCAATCCTACACCACCAAATCATCACTGTCAAAAACTACCACTAAATGTGTAACCAAGCTATCATGACATCTGATAAACCACATGCTACAAGTCCCAAACATTGACAATATACTGCTACTTTAATCATCCATCCTCTCATCTAAAAAAAATACCAATGCACAAATGACCACACACAAGGTCAACTAACAAAGTTTGCATCAACAGTGAATCAATCTCGTGGATATAGACAATCCACATCCGAGCCATCCCACTACAAGAAAGTGGGTAGGTAATCTACAACCTACATAACTTGAAGATCCCAAACATTGAAGCATGCAAACTCATCATTGAAAGGAAATATGCATCCACCCAATATAATTTCCACATAACCCAAATAGAGAAATCTATGTAAACAAGTATTCAAAATCCATATGCAATAGAATAGACAACATAACATCAAAATATGACACAAGAAATACCTTGGGAAAACCCTCAAGAGGGAAAAACCTAACCTCCAAAAGCATCCACCACTCATGTATTATTCAGCAATAAATATTACAATACATCTATAGAGTCCTCATAAATACCTTTAAAAAATCAAGCCCTCTACAAGTACTCCATGTGAACAAGCATGTAAAACCACACATCCCATGCCATGCTTCAACCCTCACAAATACTAACAAAATCTAACCTCAACCAACCAACCTTAGACAACTACTCATGTGTTTGATTTTATAGAAACAAGCTCACACAAAACCACCAAGTGGTATTACATAAAACCATGTGACTAATACTATGAGATTACAAAACCATTAACCCCTCATTTAATATTGGTAGTAAGTTTTATCAATATTAAATTTTATTCCCATGTGTAACACCAAATTAAATACTTAAACCAATGTTAGATACAATGCATAAAGTGGCCCCAAGAATGCTAGACCCATGTGATGCACACATCCCTAGATTCCCTAGGTGCACCACATAATAAATAAATATTATATTATAACATTATGCAAGGTGGAAAACACACCTTTTCCTAACAATCATCACATTAGTAACCTACAAACCAAGATATTGAAGAAGAAAATCTTGTAGATAACAAGACTCAAACACCAAATCAATTATAGATCTAGAATTCACCAAACATGTTTACAAATGACTAACCATAGTCAAGGAATCAGACAAGCATCAAGGAGATAAGAGCAACCTACTAACACCAAACCAAAACACCAACAAAAAACCACATACATGATCATTTCATGCCAATACTCAAATGTACCTACATATCTATGACACCATAATCATCACCAATGTTGTATCTACACTCAACTATCAGCCACATGAGACTCCAAGTCTCTACACATGTCAACCCATTTCCTCAAAATAGATGAAAAACTATATACTTGTCACAATTAAATTCCAACTCTAAAAAATACCTATAAACTTGTACCAAGAAGCACCAAATTGATAATCAATTGTACCATCATAAATATCATATAAAAACATGTACTCCCTAAGGTTTTACCTCTTGACTTATCTAGATTCTCACACAATCACACCCTGAATCTTAAGAACCCACAAGTGATAAAACAAGTAAAAACCTCTCTTTTCACCACAAACTAAAAATGTACTTGATCCACTGTGTATTACACTGCACATTCTCTCCAACACCTAATTGAAATAAAAAATCTAATTATGTATGTAAAATTTATGACCAATTTAATCGTGAAACTAAGAACATCTAACTTCTAGGCTCCAAAACTAATGAAAATATCAAAATCATGGAACCAAACATGTACCATTGTGTAGTGCTTAGAGAGAACTTTCCATCGACTATAAGAAGTCAAAAACAACATCATGTGTGAAAGTTTGTATGTTTGAAAAAATTTCTTCAATTTGGCTTGTAGGGTGGCCCCTGGGCTAAGCCATCAGTGGCTTGCTAGTGGCACTTGAGTAGAAAATTTAAAAAGGTTTTAAAAAATATGTAAAACATTGAGCAATAGTTTAAAATTTTTTAGCCCTGTGGGACTAGGAGGAGGTCTCCTATGGGACTAGGGAGCTTAGCCTCGTAGGATCGACATCCCATCGACCGAAGATCCCCCGTTGGTTTCTAATTGGCAGGATCAGTAGTGCCAACCAGCCTTTCAATGGTTGTGTTGGCAGGGCCATGGGGGTCTGCAGACCCCCACAAATATTTAGAATTTTTTAATTTAATAAAATTTCAATTAATATTTAATTAATCTGCAAGTTTTTAATTTTTTTTAATTTTGATTTTATTTTATTTTCTATAGAGGCAATGATATGGCAATACATATGTACGACTAGGGCAAGGAGGGGATTTTTTTGCATTTTTCATAGTGGCCAAAATAGGATAAATTTTATATGAAATGTTATTTTTTGACTGTTGTGCAGTTTTTGCACACACGCCCCATTGAAAGTAGGGACCCTCTCTTGCTCTAATTTTTGATGCTCCAGCCCTTTTGTTTTGAGGATTTGGTTGCTTTGGCATGTGCTTGAATGATTATCTTGCTTGTGCAAATGTCCCTTTTGAAGAAACATTTTGAAAATCCTAAGTCTTTGAGGAAATTCTGGGTTTTTCTTCATTTTCAGGAAAATTCCCTCTGGTCAGAATTCCTGAATGCCTTGGAAACCCGAAGAGGCCCATTTTGCATTGTATCCAGAGATTCCGGTCCTTCACGGAATTCTATGGTGACCAATTTTTTTTGAAATTCCGCCAGGCCCTCAGATTTCTAAATTTCTTCCCGACCTCAGATCCCCGAGCTTGTTGTCATACGAATTTTACAGCTTATGATTGTTGATCTCTTAGGGGAATTTGTGTTGAACATCTATGTCATTTGTCTTTCTTTACATCTGGGAAAGCTCAACCTCTAAGTGTTGTGTGTGAGTTTGGTGTTCGAGCTCTGGGATTACTGACTTTGATTTCATTTTCCTGGTATCTTTGCATTTGCTTAAGGTTTGGATATCATGCTAGTCGCTGCCCTCTTGAATCATTCTTCTTCCATGGGTTTTGGTCTTGGGTCTCTTGCATTTGATAGAATTGATATTCTGGATTGATTTGAGTTATTGATTTTCATTTGCACCCGATGACAACTTTGCTTTAAATATTTCAGGAGAATTTATTTGGGTTGGTTGAACGTGAATGAAGATTGGGGGTCAATTTTGTGCGTTCATGGTAGAACCTTAGGGTTTCAACTTTGGAGCCACCACCAACATCGTTTGAATTTCCCTTGAGTGAATTATGAGTCTGGGTCCATCAATGAATGATTTGAGACAAGTAGCATTTGAGCCCAATTCCTCAAATTTGTGATCTTTCGATCAATTTGAGTGAAGTCGTGTGAGAACGTCGACATTCTAGTTTTCCTTTGGTTTCGAGATTTTCCTTCGCCGGTGGATTTCCCCAATTTTCCTTTCCTTCCACGTTTTCCCAAAATGTGTAGTGATCCGGAGTTTTTCCTGCTTTGTGGATTTTCACTCCCTCCAGATTTTCTCAAAATTTCCGCTCTCTCTTCATTTTGCAGAATTTGTAGACTCTTGATTATTTTTGTAGAAATCCGTCCTGGGCGGATTTCTCTGAAACTTTGTTGAAAATGAAGAATTGTGAGATAACATGAATTATTGGTTGTTGATTGTGCATCATGTGATTAATATGAGTAATATTAAGATCTTTCATGTTGTTTCTTACTTGATTGTGATTGATTGAATGATCATTGGATGATTTTGTGCTTATTTCTCTAAAATCCGCTTGGTCTAGAATTTTCCGAAGTTCCTCCTAGACTGGTTTTTCCCGGTTAGTTTGAAATCCCAAACTTCAAAGAAATTATGCATTAACAATATTTCAAAGGGATTTTGATTTGTGTTTGAATTTATTTGAATGATGAATACATTATTGGTGATGGGATAATTTTGATCCTCATGTTATAATGGATATTATTGATGGTGGTTTTTGTTGAGTGCAGGCTGAATTTAACAAGGTCGTCAAGGAAGTTATGGAGGAGATTAATTCAATTGATGGATGGTTTAAAGTATTTATTAATTCACCTGTGGCTGACCTGGAGGGGATTTTTCTCAAGGTTCCAGATAGATTGGATCAAGATAGGGGCGAAGGGGCTAGTTAATGATCGATGGCATTGGGAGTTGTGCTTCCGATTTATCTAGAGCTTGTTTTTACCTTGCTTTTTCGTCCTTCACATGCATTGGATCGAGTTACATTATAAATCCCAGGCCGACCTGGATGGAGTTCATGCATTTAATGCATATTCTATCTTATTTTGAATTCCTCTTGGCCTAATTATTTGTGGCTATTTTATTATTGTAAAATCTAATTAGGCCGACATATCTTGGGGGTTTTTATAAATATGGCATTTCGCCTCATTTGTAAGGAGAGTAGTAGAAGTCACTGGAGGTAGTTCTTGGCTTAGAAGAAATTAGGGTACAGTAAAACTTAATAATTAGGGTTAGAAGTTAGTTGATTTTGGAGCAAGTGTTGTAACACAGAACTTTGGAATTGTTGTTGTCATTGGATGATTTAATACAATTGAAGACATTGTGATTTATGGTGATCTCTTTATGTTGACTTATCTTGCATGGTTCTTGTTGTTCCATCTTTTGAAATTGCTCAAGGTTATTTGATACATGTTAGATTGTAGAGTTAGATTTGATTCAATGGTGTTTATGGTTTAATGCTTGAAGTGTTTGTAGTAATCCCTGGTCCATACTTTTTGCAGCTAGCTAACTATTGGTTGCTTTACAAAGTTAGCTTGGACCTGATATGCATCGTGCTTTGTTCAATTGCGAAGGTTTATTCATTTCAATTGCAAATAGGGTTGGTTTGAAGGAATGTTCATGATTTGAAAATCTTTAACACCTTAGAAGATTGCACTATTTTTGTAAGATTACAAATTTATTTGGGTTAAGCAGGAATTAGTTTATGAGGGATTGGTCGATTTCAAGTATTTCATCATTTGCATTGTTAGTCTTAGAAGTAGATTTAATCTTAGAAATCTCTTTGAAACCCTTATCTTTTGTTATTTCTTTCATCATTTGGGTTAGATTTAGGATTGAAGTATCACCATATGGAGAAATCAAATAAGTTTAAGATCCAACACTTGCTTGTAGTAAGGTCCCATTGTGATTACCATCATTTTCACATTTATCACTGAGTTGTTTATGCACTGTCAAGACCTGACATTAGAGACCTTGGGGTTATCTCTTGAGGCTTGCTGATAGAGATTTACCTTTCAAGAGAGATAGGATTTCCATATTCTGTCTGAGTTGTTGTTGTGCAGAAAACACCATCAACATTGACCATCTTGAATCAAATGGTGAGGTATGCTTTGTCTCAAGAGGTCATATGCAAAACTTCCTCTACAAAACCCTCATATGAAAGCACAATCCAAGAAACCCTTTTGAGACACAAGCTCACACAAATAAAAGAGTGATCACACAAAGCTAGTTTACAATTTTTGGGAGATTCTTATTTTTGTTGAAATCACATATTTTTAGAAAATATAACGATTTAAGCCTTTTAAAGTTTCATTTAAAGCATTCCAATTGAAGAGGGTTTGATAAAACTACCTTAGATCAAACTCCCTTGGATAGAACCCCGCTAGTTTTAAACCATACCTATAACAGAGTCGCCTTTACACCTATCAAAATGCTGATAAAAAACCACTTAAATTGATTTACCTTTTGGGGGATCAAATGAATTCATTTAAAATTTATTTTTTGTATGTAGTCCTTATTAAAAGCTTCCCAAAAAGTATAATTTTAAATTAATTTAATTTAATTATTATATTTATTTTTTATTTCTTGTCAATATAGGTTTTTCACTGAAAATCAAGCTCTATGTTCTACACGTAGAAAAATAGCAGATTACCAAAAAAAATTGAAAAATGTGAGTGCACCAAATATTGAAGTCCTTAATCCAACAAAAAAAAAATGAATTTTGATACATACAAAAAAAGTTACATGTTATACGGTCAGACTATGTCTGAATTGTAATTGGTTTGACTTTGAACTTGATTAAAGAGAAACTATCCAATAAAAAACTATCTAACCAAGTGGAAGCACTAGATATTGGAGTTAAAAATCTAAATTCGAAAGAATTAGAGTTTTATCCTTCATGGAAAAAAATTGTGTTATATGGTGAGCATCACTTTTTAAAAATGTTATTTTCTAAAAAACTAGTTTTCGAGGGAGATGGAAAAAGAAAAACAATCTGATTCCAAAAGTTTTGAAAAAAAATGATTTAGAATCTACAGAAAAAAATGTCACGAAACTCCAGTTTGCACCATCTTCAAATTCCTCATGGTTTAGCTGCTATAGGTTCCCTAAAGTGAAGATTTAGTTAAAAAAAATATTTTAGTGTCCAGTTTGGCCAAAAATTGTAAACCACTATTGTGGGATCACACACAATCAAGTGGTAAGATAAAACCATGTGCCACAAAACCATGTGAACACAAACTATTGACCCCTCATTTAATACTAGGTACTAAGTTTTCACATTATTAACTATTTTCCCCAAATATTAAATCATTATCCTATGTCTCCTACATGTTAAATAATAACCTAATATTACAATAGAACTTTACAAGTGGCCCCAAATAATTACCTAGTGTGGCTAAACATGCCTCCTATGTGCACCACAACTAAATAATTATTTAATTACAACATTATAATAAATCAATTTTTGCAATGGTGTACAACACCAAATCTTAGCATATGCAAAGAAACACAAAGTTATAGAAACCCTAAAAAAATTGACCTATTCCAACTAAAAATCAAACCCTTAACGTGAAATTCTCTCCATATTAATTCATACACATGGTCTTGTGAAAAAATGTCTTTTGGAATTTTTTGACAAAATAAGGCATTTGAAAAATTATTAAATATTAAAACCTCTCTCAAAGACAAAAACATGACTCAAAAAACCATGATATGGACAAAACACCTTATTAAACTTTTTCATTTGAAGATATTTTCACCCTTTTTTAAGTCCTAATAAGCTATTTGGTGTAACTATTTAGACCACTTGGTGAAAATAGGTTAATACAGACAAGATCAAATTATAAAAGATTACTACAAAATACAATGGTTAGATTGTAAGTTCTTCACATCAAATTCACCAAAATGTACACAATTAAAATTCAAAATATTAGAAGGATTGAAAAAATATATATTATTTTTAAACTCAACCACAAACCTTAGGTTAAGTGTGTTGAAGCAATCTTCTCTTAAATGATGTGGATTTTTAACTTAGAAGCATAACATTAACTATTTTTTAGTAATTAAAATGATAGACTGTTTTTTCAAAAAAAGATTTACAATTATGAAATGATGATTGGAAGGATGAATTTCTATATTTTTAAAAGATCAAATGGATGGTGGATATTCAATCAAGAATGAAGATTTAACTTCACTAGTTGTAGATTTGATTTTGAGAGATAAATTAGTAACTAAAATTGTTGAGAAATATTTATATTTTGAACTTGTGAGAAGATAATAATGTGTAATTTAAATAATTAAGTAGATAAATTAGATGAGAAAGTTGTTAGGATTAAGGTGTCATCAACCTTGTAAATCTTATATATTTAATTACTCTCAATAATAATTTTTAAATCACTCACAAGAGATGAAGTTTCACAAACAATGGTAGTTATTTTTTACCACTAAGGTTTTACTAGAGTGATAACCTTTTTTTATTGGGGCAATAAATATTATTTATCAAAAGCTAGTTGTTATTTACCAAGGTCTTGATTGCTATAGTTTTTTTTGGTTACCAACTTCCTAAGAGGTTATGTTGATACTTGAAATAAATTTTGAGATGGTTATTAAATATGTTTAACCACCTTGGAACTAACAACAACCTAGATGTCCAAATGGATTAGGTTAGTGATTTGGTTGTAACCTACATTGGCCCATGTTAAGAAAGCTCATAGGTTTCCAAGGAGGGTTGTTGGAAAGTGAAACCAACTTGAACATCCCATTAGGGGATGAATTTTTTTTTTAAGAGGTTCTCAAGGTGGTAGTAAGAAGGAGAATAAATAAGTAAAAAACTTATTTTTCATGTGCTTTAGGGAGTGTGTGAGATGTGAGGAAAAATTTGTACACGAGTGCTACTAGATTCGAGACACAAAAGGAGTGATGGAAGTTAATGTATTGTGATCTTAGATTTGAAGATAATACATGATTAAGCTCTCTTCAAGGTGGATTTTTTTCCCAAAAGGGTTTCTCCACATTTAATCTTGTGTTGTGTGATGATCTTCTAGAATTTATCGCATTCTTATGTTGTTTATTTGTGCCTCTTTGTTGTTACTAACTTACATGGTAATGTTATCTTCTTTTTATTTTTATTTTATGTTCATAAAATATGGTTGTATTAAACATGGTAAAGCAGTTGATTTAAACATCATAAAGAGGTTGAATATCTACATGGTAATTGTTGGAATATGAAGTCAATTTTATTGTGATTCCAACAATGATGAATATGCAACATTGATATATAACTAGTGCTTCAAGTATGCTCCTGGCATGACTAAAGGCCTTCTATTCAACTGAAGGTTGAAATATTCTACCAAAGGCTGAAATGACAGGGGTTCTCGTAGTCCTCTTGGACACCGAATGGTGTTATATTGAAGGTGTTTCCAATGAAGCCAAACTTTTTTGGGACTCCCTATTTATGTTAATTTTGACAAATGCTCAACATGTAGTTGCATGAGTTGCACTTTCTATTTTTTGAATTTTTTGTTCAACAAGAACTTTACAATTTGGATGTCTTATACTCTTTCAAAGTCATGTTTTTTTTTAACTTTTGAAGGATGTTGCAATTGTAAATTTCTTGAGAAATAAAAATAAAAAATATCTTTGACCGTGGTTTTTTCCAAGTATAATTTTACTAGGTTTTCCATGTAAATATTTTGTTAAATTTGTGTTTATTTTTTTCTCTGTTTATTCTGCACTATATATTTTCTTACAGTAATTTCATATTAATTCAACTTAGTTATAGGTTTGCATACAATTTTAGATTTTCATATTGTAATAATTTAAGCCTTATATCTCACCCACTGATATAATACCTTGAAGGAAACCTTTATAATCAATAATTAGACTGTAGATTATTCTTTTAATTAACAAAATTTACTAATTTGAAGGATGAGTTAACTAATGGATAAGATATGAGAGGATAATTAAGGATTTTTTAATGTTTTAATGGAAAATTAGCTCATCTTAATTAAATAAGTTCTTATTTAACTAAACATAAATAGTAATGTGTATATTTAATGGCGGATGATATTTATTGGAAATGAACATATTGGTAGGTTTATTATGGTTGATTCATCTTCTCTTATCTATGATTATCCTACTTTCGCCCGCACTCTTGTGGACGTTGATACCTCAAAATATTTACCTGGAGAGGCCATTTTGATGGTGGGGGCTAGACCATGGTCTCAGATTCTTGATTATGAAGGTCTTCCTTTCCGTTGTAGGGGATGCTTCTCTATAGGTCATTTGGATGCTAACATTAGAAAGCTCATCAGAGTTATGCTACTTGGTGGAAAGATGCTCTTTGTGAGCATATTACTATGGTTGAATCTTTGGATGATGATTATGTGGATGATTATGGGGATGATGTCTAGGCCCCTAAAGTCATGGCTTCTTTTGCTAATGGTTCTTAGTTTCTTTTTGATGTTGTTGTTGGGTCTTCTACAATTTTTGTTAGGGCTTTTGGTTCTGTTGTTGTTGTTGGTGTTGTTGGTTCATCTGTAGCTGTTGGTTTGTCTGTTGTTGCTACTAATGCAGTTGGTTTTTCTACAGTTGTTGTTGCAACTGGTGAGGTTGTTGTTGTTGCTGATGTTGATTTTGTTGATGGTGTTGTGACTGCTAGTTTATCTATAGCTCCTGTTTCTACTGTTGGTTGTGGGAGTGACATTCCTAGTGCTCTTCCTTTTTTGTCTTTGGTGGCTTGTCCTTCGTCTTCTCGTTGCTCTAATTCTTCAAAGGATGATCTTTCTTGGATGGTTGTACAAAGAAGGAAGAGAGGTCTTCCTAAGCATAATCATTCCTCTCAATCCCTTGTAAATTTTTCTTGTGGTGTTTGAAAGGTTGCACAGGTGGTTTAGCTTTGCTTCTCCCAATGTTGATTGTTGATGTTTGGCTGATTCTTTGTTTATCTTTTGAGCAGTTGTTTGTATCTTTTGCAATTTTTGGGTTCTTGGATGCTACTGACTGTCTAGTGTTGTATCTTTTGAGTAGCATTTTGTGGTTATAGTTGTAAAGGGTTTTGGGTCCCTTCAAAATCTGTTTTTCCCTTATAATAAAAAAAATAGATAATAAACAGCGAGTGGTAATGTAAATAACTAGTACAATATTAAGAGGAATTATTTTAATGTATGTAGGTGCTATTTATCTTTAAATTTATCAATGTCAATAAAAGGTAAAATCTCATTGTGAGGTATCTACCATTTCATAGAATCCTAGAGGATTCAATTAACAAGAAGGGTATAAAATTGCAAGGCCAAATGACATAGAAAAAGGGATAATTGTGTTTTAAAAAATGTATCCCAAACAATATACATATTCTAACTATCATGAAAGACAATGTAGGTAATTGTTCCATTTTATCATGCTCTAATATTCCACACTACATTAAAAACTTAAAAATCAATTTCAAGTGTAGAAAAAAGCCTAAAATAATATAGATAAAATCTAAAGTTGTTTCTTGTATATAAATAGCTTGGTTTCATATAATACACTCACTATTTTAAAAAATCTCAAAAGTAGGGAGAAACAAATATAAAGTTATTGTGTGCATTGAAGACTAATAATATTATAAAATATATGTCTTTATGTGAGATTTCATTTTATAAAAAATATATATATATGGAGATTACTTAAAATACAAGAACTAATTGGTGTTGTTAATGTTGGTTGTTAAAGTTATGGTTGTTGCTATTATTACTAAGTCTAGTGTTGTAACTATTGTGCTTCATTAATTGATTGAGCTCGCGCCTAAGATTGAGGTTACACCTTGGTAAAAAAAAATTAGGGTATGCTTGGGATAATAGCTAATTTGTTTCTTGAAACTTTTAATCCATATCCACCAACATCATAAACTTCTCTATTTGCACACATTAATATATAAATTATTTTATGTAAATAGAGATAAATTTGTGGAAGATAAATTGTTGACTTCATATTAGTTGTCATTGCCATCACATAGAAATAACAAGAAAATGAATATTTCAATTTCATGTCACTAACATTAAATACCTATAAAATAATCTTGAAATATTTTACAAATAAAAAATGATGAAATTTGATTAAACCTTGACAAAAACAAAACTCTTCATTATAGAAATTTATACTAATTAATTAAAAAATTAAATTGAAATTTTATAATAAATATTTTTTAAATCAAAACAAACTTTTTAATTTTAATATCAAATTATACTTAAAAAAATAATAATAAAAAATATTTTTTTTAAAAAAAATGGTCAACTCATTCAAAGAAATTAAAAAGATATAACGAAAGAAGAAGAAACAAGCAAGGAGATCTTAAAAACTTAAAATTAGGATCCTCCTCCTCCTTGATTGAAAGATCCACCTTATTTTTTTAATTAATTACTATATTAAAATTATTTAGATAGTAGAATATAGTATACCTAGGACAAGAATTAAGAAGTTCGGCCTTAGGCGGCTACATATTTTACACCATAAGCTTCAATAGCTTTTTTTAAACTGAACAATTTATGTAAATCATATGTCAATAGATTCTAGTAATATCACCAAATAACTTATGGCGGCAAACTGGATGACAGCACATAGAAAGTTGGAACAGATAAGGATGATAATGTCGGATCTGTACTTTAAAGACTGGCACGTTGTGTCCCCAACGTGCCCTCTCTTTGTACTGGACAGGTCAACTGGCTACTGAAAATATCATAGGGAGAAGGCACATATCTGTTTCGAGGACCTAAAAACAACTATAAATAGGAAATGCCATAGTTGAGCTTTTTCAATCTGGTTGTTTATCTGTGCATGTTTTGGAGTTAGTGATGGCATTTCGTACAAAGACAATATGTTATATTCTGCTCGGCCTTATATTTGCATGGACCCTGCTTGACAGGGCGGCGGCGGTGGAGGAGGAGGAGAAGTTGGATGGTAAGCCTGATGGTTGGCAAGGCCGAGGAGGAGGAGGAGGACATGGTGGCGGTGGTGGTAGGGGCGGCCACGGAGGTGGAGGACATGGTGGTTGGGGTGGCCATGGTGCTTACGAAACAGAAGATCACAGAGGTGGGGGTGGACACGGGGGTGGTGGACACGGTGGTGGCGGACGCGGGGGTGGCGGACACGGTGGCGGTGGACACGGACCTGGTAACTGAGTATAAACCGACAGAAGAAGCAGCTTAGCCATAGTATTAAGTAGTATTAATATAATAAAGCGAGTGTATGTATATGTGACAGTGCAAGCTTTTTAAACAAGGCTTCTTAAGCACTGTAAGGAAGCACCGTCGATATGCTGTGTTTGCAATGTTACAAGCTTTGTTTTTAGCCGTAAAATAGTTTTATGGCACATATACTTCTTGTGTTGTCACTTATGTAATGTCGTCATGTAAAAAGGTCGTAACTAGTATATGGTTTGTTTGAAATATAGAATATACAAGAGACATTGAAGATCTTTGAGGAAGTTTCTTCCTGTGTAATGTATATTTGGGGTGCTGTTTTTTTTTTCTTTCAATGTTTTGTTGCGCCGACGACACAATTTAGATTAAGGTGTATATGCAAGATTTTATTACTTTTGGGGAAAAAAAAAAATAGTCATTCTGTCTTTAGAGACATCATTAGGGAGCTTGGGTTGTTTAGGTTAAATCGCATGGTAGCTCAAGTTAACAGAAATGTGGAATATGTGAATATATGAGATTGAAGATCCTATTTGCGTGGTGTTAAAAGATCAAACTAACAGAAATGAGAAAGATACGAAGATGATTTGAAAAATTGAAGATCCTACTTGCGTCAAAATTGTTCGTTAGATCAAATTAACAGAAACATTGAAGATCCTATTTGCATCGATTTTTTAAATTTTAAATTGTGTGTTGGGTCAAATTAAACAGTTTGGTAAATCAAATTAACAGAAATGAGAAAAAAATGAGACATACGTGAGATTTGGAGATGTTATTTGTAAAAATGTAAGTCGAAATATAATTTCGATCAAATTAATGGAATAAATTAACGAATAGAGATTGAAGATTCCCTTTAGATGGATTTTTCCATGAAAATGTTCAACAGATTAATGGAACAAATTAACGGTACACCTTAATTCGGGACGGGCCTGGGCGGGAGCTACCCCAGCCAATGAAATCCCTCCTGAGGCGCCCACTCATTCCCAACCTCTGATTCCCTTTCTGGGGTTAATAGAGAACCGGATTGGGAGGAAGGGGACGCCATTCCCTTTAGATTGGTTTTTTTTCCAAACATATAAAGATGAAGTAATTTCTGGGGTTAATAGAGAACCGGATTGGGAGGAAGGGGACGCCATTCCCTTTAGATTGGTTTTTTTTCCAAACATATAAAGATGAAGTAATATAAGTGGATGTAGTAGATTCAATAAAATAATAGTAATCCAGAAAGATTAAGGTATTATTATTATTATTTGTAGATTCAATAAAATAATGAATAAATTTGTTTGGAATCAATCCTAAATTTGGAAACAATCTTATCCCCATATTATAATCTAATGAACTCCTCTCCTTATACCATTTTCGAACACCCTTATACCATTTTCGAACACTCTTTTCTAAAGAGTGAACAAAAAATTTCTTATCATCACATCCTCATCCTATACCTTTCAATTCACTCATCCATAAGGTAGTGATATCACACCAATTACTTATGTGGTGTTTGGTGTTTATGATGGAAATGATTTGTTGCACCCAACTAGGGTTAGGGTTATCATTTGTAACATTTTACTATTATTTCTTCAAATTTCTTCAAAACTCCATAGTGGATAATTAATGATTATTATTTATCACTAAAATCATAATAACAACTAGTAAAATATTATTTTAATGATTGTTTTATTAGCCTCTACCTAAAAACATGTCTATTGAATGAGTTTATAATCTTATATTTTATTTTTATTATTTTATTACAGAATTATACATCTCTAAGAACAAGAATTTATATAATTTCATCATCCATTTCACAATGTTTATGACTATAATTGTATATGCTCTCTTTTGTGTTTTGTCACACATTCTTTACTTATATGAAAATTTAAATATTTTGTTCAACAATCATTGTAGCACATCAAACTTAAGTTATAAAGAAATGTTTTCTTTCAATTATTACAAATTATATTGACCCATTTTCTTGTAATGGGTAATTATGATTTTGATTGTTTATCAATTATTTTATAAATTTTTACTCACTCTTGATTATCTTGAAATTCTAATAATAATTATCATATTGGGTTTAGGTACAAATCATTACTTTTATCAATTATACTTTTTTACTTGAAATTATGTATTCCAATTTCTTTAATGCTTGGGAATGATTATCTTTGTCAAAATTTTGGTTATAAAAGTGGGTTATAATTTATAGTGTTAGTAAGGTTGGAAATAATTTTGAGAACCTTGCATTCCCTAAAAAGTTAAATCATTATGTTTTTCTCCATAATAAAATGGAAAAATAACATAGAAATCTCCTTGATAAGTACAAAGAAAGACATAGTTTTCCTAATATTGAGTTCGATATTTTTTGTCTCAAAAATCATATTCCTTTATAATTGTGATGAATCTAGAACATTAATAGTATATATTTTACTAGTTTTACATTAGTCTTGATTAGATTGAGACTCTTAGCATAATTGAATTATGAGCTTGTACGAAGTCACTAAGATTATGTCATTATAAAAAGGATAAACAATAGAAAATTCTTCTTGATTAGTACCAAGAAATACAAAAAATTTTCTTAGCTTTGAGGTGGGTGTTCCTCATCTAAAATCATATTCCTTTGTAATTGTGATGAATCTAAGTACACTAATCAACATCTATTGTATTTGTGATAGAACTTATTATTGGGGGTCATTTGAGTCATCCTTCCTTCCTTTATATTATATGTTTTTCTCTCTTTTAGAGAGGTGTTTTTCCCATGAATTTTTCTCCTTTTATCTATTTGTGAGAGATTTATGTGTATATGGGTACATAACATAGCCTTATTTTCAGAAACCATCTTTTCATCTTTGCATGTTTTATCATTCTCCCTAAGTTACACTTAAGGGGGGTGTTGGTGTGAAAAATGTATCTTACCTAACTAGATTCACTTTAAGAACTATTCACACCTTTTTTTTATACATAAGGGTATGATTATATTAAATATCAAAAAGAGTTACAATGTCTTTGCTAAGCAGATAATCAAAATTGAAGAATCCCTCTGCCAGAGCCCAAGAAACTTCATAAACCACCCCAAACCATTAATACTGCCAAGGCTAAACATATAATAACTAGGCCAACAGACCTATACTTTACACCCTGAGAAACTAGACTATACATTAACTACAACATACTACAAAAACTATAAAAACATAGTGATTACCAAACTAGACTTAACATGTATAGCACCATATCATATTAATAACAAAAAAATAACCTGTCATTGACACAAATTTCATATGAATACATGGGCATGAGTGAATGCTTGGAACTCAGGAATCCAGTTGAAGCCCTACACTAAAATGATCTGCAGTGAATTTTTCAAGTAATTGACCCCGACTGCCACGAATTATCTGTGCTCATTGAGAGCCATCCCTTTGAGGTCAAGCAGAAAGGGGTAGTATTTAACTACCTCCACAGGATTCTGGAGTAGAGGCATATCCCATGGCCAAGGAGCACCAACCCCTAAGGTGGCCACATAGATATCTCCTTTAACCCAACCAATAGGTCTGCCTTAAAAAGCTTCCTCACAATTGTCTCAGCCTCAGCCTTTGGTGTGCAAATATCCAACAGAACGGCAAGGAACCTAGAGACAATGTTGGTATTGACACGGTATGTTTCACCATCCCCTAGAAAATCTTTTCCCATGATAATCTTCATCACAACCAGGGTTAGGGAGTCATCATTAAGGAGAATGTGCTTCAGTCTCTGATTCATGACCTCCCCCCTGAAGGCCATTTTCCTGACCGTTCTCTTCAACTAAATCAAAGTATCCGCACCAATGCTCATCAGTGTTTCTGAAGACATACACATAATGAACCTATAGCCCTTAGTCATACTCATCACAAATGCAAAATCACACCTTATATCTGAACAATCATGTCTTTATGTTTATGTTTGTTGCCTTATAAAAGGTGGATTTAATCCTTTTCTTTATGCATTCTACACATGTTTGTGTGTGCCCGTCCGAAATTCCAGCCTGTTTATGATGACATTCCTCCAACTAGCACTTGTGATGGCCGAAGTATGATTATAAAGTTCATGTGAAAAGTCATGTCAATCTTCCAGACAAGTTTTGTATAGCTCTGTGCTCAGACAACAAATAGGTTCATTAATTTGATAAGATCATTAGATTCACGATTTCCAAAAAATGGCAAATTTCCAAACGTGGCCACCACCATCAAATGATAATGTGGCAACCCTGATGTGGCGGTACTAGCCACTAGCTCTGATCCACCCTGGCCAGCCTGTCACTCCCAACATTCCTTCCAAAGCGAATTTGAATTATTGGATCCATTACCACATTTAAATAATTAAGTTTAATTTCACAGCCCAAACCAGTAGACCATCAAACCTGCCTACACACACCCATACCAAACACTACAATCATAGAGCTTTCCATGACACTATTTTTGGAAAGCACAAGAGAGACAAAGATTTACATCCATATGAATGCCAGCCAGATACTTGAGGATGTTTGGAATGGAAACTAATTGTGTGCACAATAACACTTATTTCTCCACCAGGATTTCCACAACAGTAAGTGTGGAAAGTCATCCACCCAACCACCCACTAAGATGCCCTTTTTAACAAGGATCAGTTGATCCCTAGCCAATGAGATTGTCAATTTCTTTTATACATATGCCATCAGCTCCTAGATTAGAGAGGTGATCTGCTTCCACATTTCCTTCTATTAGTATATGGTTCATCATGACGAGCTCAAAACCCTCCAACAGTTTTAGTGCAATGTCTAATTTGGCTACTAACTTCCAATTCACCAACTTTTTGGATCTTAGGGAATTGATGACCAAATCTGAGTCCCCTTCAATTACTATATTTTTTATCTTTAATTCTTGGCAGAGCCTGAGGCCAAGGATTAGTGTATGCAACTCTGTTGCATTATTGGTCCCCACAGGGAGAGGCTCGGCCAATTTTCCCACTACCTTCCCATTCCAATCCCGAACAATACACCCAGCCCTTGAGAGTCCAGGGTTTCCCCTAGTATCACTATCGAAGTTAATTTTATACCAACCAACATCTGAGGGTGACCAACACACTAACTTTATATTCTCATGATTCTTGGTTCCTTCATCCCCAACATAGGCAAGAACTTTGAAGCCATGACAATTCCTTCACATGTCAGCATCCCACACCGTGAAATTTTCTTTTTTGTAGCATGGATCTTCTATCCTCGAGTTGACAACCTCTATGATGCTTGCTTCAATCTTATTTAGTAGCAACTTCTTTTACATAACCTTACCTTGGAAGAGGCACCTATTTCTTTCCTTCTAAATCTCCAAAATTAACACTGAGGGACTTGTAATCCAGAGGCATTTAGACATTGTATTTTTGTGAAGGGATGGTCAACTAGCGAGTATATCCAAAAGTTTGTTTGGAAACATAGTTTTCCATTACAACTTGGCACTTATCAAATACTAGCAACTTCATGAGAATGGGTAGTTAAGGAAGAGATGATCCCCAGTTTCCTCATAATTTTTGCATAAGATATGTATCTAGATGGACCTGCATATCCTATTTTTGTGAATCTATTAGCTATGAGGAATTTACCTTGAGAACCAGCCCATGTAAACATTCCTACCTTTGAAAGATAGTCTTTATTCCAACACAAGTTGATCGATATCCTAGAGACTTCCATGTTTCTACCCAATTCTTTGTATCCATCATTCACATTGTAACTCCTTGATGGAGATGCATTCCACCTTATTTTATCATGTTCTTGTCTAAAACAAACATAATGATAACACATAGCAGCTTCATAAGCTTCAACCATCCTAATGTCTAAATTGAGAGCTCTTATACTTTTCCATTGATGAGTGAAGCCATCGTTTTCCATTGTAATTGTCATGTGGTACCCAACCTTATCACCCCATAGTTGTTTTGTGATGACCTTTACTTGTGCCAAGTCCACTCTATCGGCAAGTTTCTGGTGTCCTTCCCAAGACTTAAATCCTAGAATAACATTGTGTGCCCATCCTTGATTTCCCATGTCAAGTGCTTAAGAATCAAGTCCTTACTACTAATAAAGTTCCATATCCTTGGGCCACTTGGAAGTGCACGTGCAGTAAATATTTTTTTGTCCTCTTCATCCAAATATTTTTCTCTTAGAATTTTGACCCACTTGAGATCCTCATTTGTATGTATTTTCCAAACCAACTTTTCTCCCAGAGCCTTATTCTATAGAAGTAAGCTCTTTAAACCTGCACCATCCACCTCTCTCTACTCAAAAATCTGCTTCCACTTGACCAAGGGGTATTTGTTGCGTTCGGAGTTTCCTTGCAAAAATAAATTCTTCATTTTTTGGTTGACTTCTTCATTGGCAGCAATGGACAAGGGGAGACATGACATCATGCATATCGAGATTTCAGCAATTACTAACTTAAGCATAGTGAGTCTTCCACCCCAAGAGATCCACATGCACTTCCAAGATGTCATCTTTCTTTTTACCTTATCCACCAAGGGGTCCCATAACTTACCTGTTTGCAATCCCTTTGCAAGAGATAGCCCCAAATACTTGCAAGGAAGATTATCATTTCTAAATTT
Organism: Sequoia sempervirens; assembly: GCA_007258455.2. NCBI lineage: Eukaryota > Viridiplantae > Streptophyta > Pinopsida > Cupressales > Cupressaceae > Sequoia > Sequoia sempervirens. The sequence goes on from VDFB02105785.1 coordinate 306,811,260, forward strand.
CAAGATTCTTAAAATTTTAGCTTCTCTACCTATATTTGTGTTGAAAAAGACTACTTACTAACTTTTCTTTGCTTACTTCCTATCCTGAGGCTACTGAATATTGATCCGAAAAAAATTGAAACTTCTTGCATCACCCTCCTAGGCCGAACCAAACAACATTATGTCATCAATGATCATTTGCATTCCTTGAGTTATTTGGATCCCATCCACTTGACCATTGCACCAAGCCTTGGAACAAGATCTCCTAAGAGCTTTGACCATGATTATAAAAAGGAAGAGGGATAATGGCTCCCCTTGTCTAAGACCCTGGGAGGCATTGAAGAAACCTTCTGGTGAGTTGTTTAGAAGAACCAAATATCTAGGGCAAGTGATCCAGTCCATCCAACCTTTGTGAAATCCAAATGTTTCCATGACTTTGAACAAGAATCTCCAATTTACCTTGTCATAAGCTTTTCTGATGTCTAGCCTTATCAGCATTTATTGTTTTTTTGTCTTTTGATTTGAATGAATAGCTTCTTGGGTGATTATCACCTCATCCAAAATTGATCTACTCGAGACAAAACCCATTTGCTCTTCTAAAATTATGTCAGGTAACTTATCTTCTTCACTTTGTTAGCCACTATTTTGGCTAATATCTTGTAAAGTGTGTTACAAAGTGCAATTGGCCTATATTCTTCAAGAGTCTTCAGCTTCTCCTTCTTTGGGATGAGAGCTATGAAGGTGTTTTTACCTCCCTAAGGATCCTTCCCAAGCATCTAGAATCTTCAATAGTGTCAGAAACATCCTTTCCAACTATATCCCAACATTTCTAAAAGAAAGCAACAGGAAACCCATTAGGGCCAGGGGCTTTGTCAAGGTGTAGTTGAAAAGGGCCTCTTTTATTTCTTTCTCTATGAATTTGCTAGTCAATATTTCATTTTGAGATTTGAATACAAGCCTAGGAATGCAATCGATAAATTTTTGTTACACACACAATTTAGAACCGCTCCAATCATTCAGAAGGTTTTGGAAAAACTCAATTGTAGTAGCCTTGACATCTTCTATCTTATCTAAAATTCTCACATCAGAAGTCTTGATACTTGTAATCCTATTGATTTCCCTTTTCACTTTTGTGGAGTTATGGAAGAACTTTTTATTTTTGTGTCTAGCTTTCAACCATAACTCTCTAGATTTATGCCTCTAAAAGATCTCTTCCTTGGCTGAAATGTCACCCAATTTGTTCATCAGATCTTTTTCTTGATTGAAGCTACTAATATCCATCCCATCCTTTGTCACTTTTTCATTTAGGGTCATCAAGGCCTCTTCTATTTTCCTCTTTTCTTCAAAAATGTTCTCAAAATACTCCCTATTCCATTTTTTAAAATTTTATTTGATTAGCTTTAGTTTGGTCACTACATTGAACATTTTGGAGCCACCAAGATTGCACTTCGACCACCACTTCCTTATCAGATCTAGAAAATGTGTATCTCTAAACCAGATGTTTTCAAACTTGAAAGGGCACCTAACTAGTTTTCTTTCCCCAATTATCTCCATACAGATAGGGAAATGATCAGAGCTCGAGGCCGGAATGATCTTACTCTCCAAACTAAAAGGAAAGCAACTTAGATCTCCCTTGAATAGGTACCTATTCAATTTCTCTACAATGCTACAAAACCCTTTCCGCCTATTTGTCCAGGTGAAATTAGCATTTCCCATTTATATTTCTACTAATATGTTTCTTTCAACAAAGTTTTCAAAATCAATTTGAGACTGCAACTTCCTCCCTACACCATCCTTCTATCTTCTACCCTTAAAATGGCATTAAATTCCCCCCCAAGTAGGTAAAAATTGAAAGCAAGATTGTTGCAAACTATATCTATCTCTCTTCATGTTTCTCTTTTTTGGATGCAAGTAATTGGACCATTACATTAATCAATGAGAAACATAATTAGATGCAAGACTCCTTACCTTACTTGCTATCTAGCACTTGTTAGAAGCCATTTCTTCTGACAACACATTTTCTAGTCTCCACATGGTTAGGAGGCCGTCTGAGAGGCCAACTGCATTAACCCCAAACATTTCCACATCTTCATGCCTTTGCAAAAACACTCCTTTTCTTGTTCACCTAGCTTTGTTTCCTGTAGTAAACATATATCTTCTTGGAAGGATTCCACTTGGTTCCTAAAGAGGCACTTTTTGTTAGGGGTGTTTAAGCCCCTAACATTCCAAGTTATGATTTTTATTGTTGTTTAGGAAGGGGCCCGACCTTCCCTACTTTCAGCATCTCATTGATCTTGAGTTGTCCGCTGGCCTCACCATCCCATTTGAGTTTCTCTTGATTGGGTATTCTACCCCTTTTCTTGTTCTTCCCACAATCCAAGGATGACTTAAGCATCTCTTTCTAACAAATTCCCAAACTACCTAACTCCATCTGATCGGTAGGGGAAACCTATATTCTTTTGTTTGATATATGGTTGTTACTTCTTCTTCAAAAGCATTAGCAGCATCTTCCAAATATGGAACCTCAACCCAATCCTCTTCCATACCATCTGCATCAAGATTTAATGATCCACTCTTGGCACCTTTAGCTAATTCTACTAATTCATAACCTACCTCTATTAAGGAATTGAGATCCTCTTCATTAATGTTGTTTCCAAGTAGATCCAAGGCCTTTGATATTTTCATGTTCAGCTCCTTCCTTTGATCCACAAATTCTACCTCTTGAGCATTTGGTACTTCACCCAATGCCATTGTAGATGGCTCTCCAACATGTTCCCTAGGGATTGAATTCATTGGTTTCATCAGAGAGTTAGGTTTGGACTAATTAGAAGTTCTGGAATTGTCTAATTTTTGTATCGAATTTCCTTTGACTTCAAATATTGGAACTTTTGTAGTTTGACGCTATCCCAATATCTTGACAAGGGATCCATTGGGACATAGATATGGTTAGAGTCTACAACCAGTTGCCCCAATCAGTGTAAATCTCAATTTCCTTCCAATATGGGTTGTTGGGGATATTTTCCATGCATAATCTTAATAAGAGGTGATTCCATCTAGGAAAATTCTTTCTTCTAAACATAGGAATTTACCCAGATTATTACCAATGTCTTCCAAAATGGAAGCATCCCAAAATTATAGGGGTAAATTGGGAAGCCTAAACCAATCCTAATTTTTTTCCAATTTATGCTAAAAAGGGTTGAAACCCATCATCCACCTACGAATATAGAAATCACAAACATCCATTATCCAAATTCCACTTTCAATTTCTTCTCTAACTTCTTGTGTTAGATAGATCACTGTGAAATAACCATTCACTATTAATTTGAATTGCAACTCTTCAATCCACTTGCCACGCCACCAACATATCAGACTATCCCAATTTAAATCTTTTCCAAACCATTTTACCAAAAGACCCAACCACTCCAAGTGATCTATTGTTGGTTGTAGCTTATTAGAACCAAGCATCATTGTTTTTTGTATCCCATTCATGTTTTCACCTTGCTCTCATCTGAGCTTCCATAATTATGATGGGGATTGGGTGGTGATCAACTCTCTTCTTCTTCCTCGAGCCCTTGCTAGTGAATTTCATTGAATAAATGGTCATGCTTTCCTCAGTTGTGATCCCATCTAGAGATTTTTCTCCTACCCCTATTTCTAAAGCCACCGCCAAATTTTCTATATTCACCATTTCTAATAAACCCTCAATTTTTATGTTGGAAAGACAAAGGATGCTCATACCTAGGCTTCCCATTCCCATTGGTTCCAACATCAAACCTACCTCTTCTTCTTGGATCCATACTTCTATTGTTTTTCCTCCATTGATCCTTGGCAGCCTGTGACTTGATTTGCTCTAGCAGGATTGCATCTTTCGTCTCCATCACCTATTGTCGATACCCCACTTTCTCACCTTCCTCGACAAGTCTACAATTGTGATCGGCTTGATCATTGCTTTTTCCAACTCCTGCATGCCTTCACTCTACTCCAATTCCACCTTCGGCCTGCACTTTCATGCCCTCACTCTGCTTAATTTTTCTGCAATTTTTATCCCACAAAACTATTCACACCTTATTAAGTTTACTTAGGTCATTTATTTTTTGTGTCTAGCATTTGATATGGTTAAGACACTTGTCATAATCTTAGTTTTTCTTAGGGTTTCATTTAGGGTTTGACTCTATGTTCATAGCATGGTCATATCATTGTTTTGGATTCATTCCATTAACTATATATTGATTATTTTTTAGCAATATAATAAATTTAGTTTTTTTTTGTACCTTTCTTATAGATGATATTTGGTCTTGATAGTTAAATTCCTACTTATGTGAGTTATTAATTTCTCCATAATAGTATCAAAGCTTTGAATCAACAAACCCCATTTTTTAAGGTTTTCTTCTTAAGGATTTTACAAGGTGCCTCCTAAAGAAAAAATGGACCTCACATTTATGCTTAGAAGGCCTCAAAATTATTATTTTATATGGCATGATATAGTTTAGCATATTTACAAAAAAAAAAACTTCTTTTTGGATTTGACTAGGTTACCAATGTACTAGTGTGTACGATTGTATGGATCTGTACAACTTCCATTAATACATTGTCTCAATCTCTATGTAATTTCTTAGAGATATATTTTTTAGATATTTATAAGCTACTTCCACCATTAATACCTAGTATTTTTAAATAAAAAAGGAGCCTTACATTTAAAAAATATATATATTTAAAATAAAATTGTTTAAAAAGTTAGGTTGTACCACCCCTACCATGACATGGATGATAGTCCCTTAGGGTACTACTCCCATTAATGGGTGTGGTTCTTTGAGCTCTATCCCCTCTAATAGGTGTGGCAGAGGTTTAAACCCCCCAACCAAATAATTATTTTTAGGTTTTTATAATTTAAAATAAAATAATAATAAATTAGAGAACCCCATGCACCAACTAGGATTTTGGAAAAAATTAGTATTGCCTCTGCTTTTGATTTTCTTTGGTTTTCCAAATTTAGCGAAGCCTCTACAATTAGCTCAGAGAGTTCATTTTAGCAAAGGTATGTTTTTGTCTAGTGATAACTATATTTAGCAGACCTCCAAATTTGGTGGTAGTTACCAAATTTGGTGGTGACTTCATGATGACATCAATAGACAGCCATTTTTTTTGCCCCATTCATTGTTATTAGTTTGGTTTTTGAAACCTATCTTTAAAGGCTTCATTCTTGCACATAAATTGTCCTTTTTAAGAGCATTTTTTTTTAAATGGGGTAGAACTTTGTGCTATTCACAATGGTGTAAGTGATTTTCAATTTTGGCTCATTTTTTTAATTTCTATTTTCTTAGTAATATAGCTATGTAGTTCTCATTTTGGGAGCTTTGAAATATCATAATATTTTCATACAAACTCCTTTTTAGGTGCATTTTTTAAAATTATAAATTTTTTTACATATTTTTCAATGATTATTTTTCTTTCATTTCATATATTAAAATAGTTATATTTTTATAATGTGGTCAATTTTAGACATTATAAACATCAATTGAATGCACTTCTTGATTTGTAATCACAGTGAGATAAAGTGGTACATGTATTTTGGGAATCTTGCACATCATGTTGTGTTATATTTATTCTCGCACTACTTTATAAAGTGTTATGAGGGGTTTTTCATGTGTGCTTTTTTATTTATAATCACAACCTTATCTACCTTCTTGTGAGTATGCCTTGTTTTCGCACACCCTTCTTTAGTTAAGGATGATCTCTTGTGAATCTTTTGATGTTGCTTCTTCTCCTTCTTACACTACATTATGACACATTTTCAATGGACCTATCATACCTCTCTCTTCCTAACATTATTGGGGTTATAATACTATAATATCATACTAATGGTGTTAATACTTCCTTAGTTTCAATTTGGAGTGAATCGTATATCTAATTTTTATTCCTAGATATATTAGGTGGGTGGAACAACTAGTTACCCATGCATTTCAGTGAGATGGAATGTATACCATATCTATAGACACTCTTGTATTCTTATGTATGGAGGAAACCTTCCATCCTCTGTTGATCAATATTCTTAAGACTATGGACACCTATATTTTTGACTTGACGATTATTATATTTATTGGTTAAGTAATATCATTGGGGTCACTCATGTAAATTGATGTGTCATTCATATCTTTATCTATCAAATTGTCGTCTTAGTTATCTTTCCAATCATTATTTGAGTAGTGTCATTGGGGTCATTTGTATCTTTGAATGATAAATTATTGTTTGAGTAGTGTCGTTAGGGTCACTAATACAAATTTGTGTCTTTTTGGTCTTGATCTTCATCCTGAGTTCAAAGGAGTTTCTTCCATTAACTCACTATAGTAAGTTTTTTCGAATAGTTGTTTATAGTTTCTTCATGTTTCAATGGTGTTCTTCATGTTCCTACTCTATTTGGGATAGTTTTTTAGAGGCTTCTTAAAATCTATTATATCTATGATAGAATTTGTCCTTAGGGGTCATTTTAAGTCATCTTTCCTTCCTTCACTTTTTTAATTATTTTCTTTCTTTTGGAGAAGATTTTTTTATCATAAGATTATATCATTTTCTCTATTTATAATTTAGTAATAAGCTAGAAACATCAAATCCCTAAAATACAATCACCCTAAACAGACCTAGAATAATTACAACATGATTTTTTAAATGTGTGAAATATAATATCTATCTTATATAAAAAATTTAAATAAATTAAAAAATCTATATATAAAGCAAGATCTTAAAATTTTCATAAAGACAAATAGACACACAAGTCGATGTAAAGAGACTGGATTTGCACTGCATATTCAGAAGCTATAAATGAAATAAAATTTTGATTAATCTAATTTAAGGAAGTAAAACTATGGGAGATATAATTAGTCTTATTTAAGAAGTGAAAATCTATGAGAAGAGTGAGACGTTAAAGCTAGATTACTAACATTAATATTATATCGCCATATCAATATAAAGGCAGATCTTAATACGGAGGAAACATATTTACTACATCGAGCATTCTTAAAGCTTTGATTACATTAACATATGCTAGTACGTAGCTAATGATTAGAACCAACTTTATTATACCTCTACCCAATACTAAGTAGTATATCTAAGTTTGCATTGCTCTTTAGTTACCCAGACTACCTCTGCCAGATCCACGACATCCGCCGCCACCATAACCTCCCCTTGGGCCACCAATTTCACCACCGCCTCCGTAGGCTCCGCTGAAGCCACTACCTCCACCACCACAATTGCCTTCACGAGGTCCAAAGCCTCTGCCTGGACCACCACCGCCACCGTAGCCACCTCCCAGGCCATGACCACTGCCATAACAACCTTGTCCTCCATCACCAGCGTAACCGCCACCTGGAAAAAATCTTCCACCACCACCATACTTTTCTTGGGCTACATCATTACAATTAGCATGGTCAATAAGGGTCCATGCAAGTGTAAGGCCCAGCAGAATATACCATACTATTTTTGAACTAGACACCATTACTAAGTCGCACAAGTAAACAACCAGCTTTGAGAGATTGAAGTATGGCATTTCCTATTTATAGTTTTTCTTCACGTTCTATTGAAATTTTCCATGCACAAAATGACGTTGCCACTAAACTTCTTGTCCCGTCGGATCTATGTATTTTACCTTCTTCGATTAAGCTGTTTGTTTGACTTGGAAAAATGTATCATTATAGTTATATAATATATAAATTATACTCCTCAAACTATTATGGCTATCTTAATTGTGATGTAGGTACAATTCTATGAGTCGGCGGCGAGTTGTTCCATAATTTTCTGCTCACATGTGAAGAAGATGTTTTTATAGGATTCATGATAGATTGTCAATGGACTGAAAAGTCTTATCTCTCTCGAAAAGAAGATATTGTTGATCATACCTTTTAAAGACTTAACAGTAATACCTTTTAACATTTAATGTCATGTTTTGGCAAAATGATAACACACACAAGTGCAGTAAGGATCATCCACTATCAAGGCATTGGAGAAATTTATCACACATAAACTTAGAAAGTTATTTTGGGTTGGTATAGACTCATAAGTAAAGATGTTTTTAATCATAATTTTTTAAGATATAATTACCTAACTTCGAAGGCATTTCTTATATGAATCTAATCCTTCGATTTATGTGATCAATGGTCCACATTTATAAGATGATTGCAACATATAGAACCCTCGAATCATTTTTTTCTTTTTCTTTTATTATTATTATTATATTATTATCTTATCTTACCTTAACCTTGTTTTCTATTTTATAATTATTATTTAAATAATTATTTATTATTATATGATTATATTATATTTAAATAATTAATTAATAATAGATATTATTTAAAGTCTATTTAATATTATAGAATACATAATAAATTAATTTAATATTATTTGTAATTATTTATTAATTACTTTAATATTATTTTATAATTATAGAAATATTATGTATTTTAGTTAATAATTAAATTTATAAATAATGTATATATAATAACACAATTTAGATTAAATTAAACTTAATATAGTTGTTGGATACAAAATCAAAGAATGTTAACTCATTTTACAAT
>VDFB02105785.1:306819902-306911655 GCA_007258455.2 Sequoia sempervirens
AAGCGAGTGTATGTATATGTGACAGTGCAAGCTTTTTAAACAAGGCTTCTTAAGCACTGTAAGGAAGCACCGTCGATATGCTGTGTTTGCGATGTTACAAGCTTTGTTTTTAGCCGTAAAATAGTTTTATGGCACATATACTTCTTGTGTTGTCACTTATGTAATCTCGTCATGTAAAAAGGTCGTAACTAGTATATGGTATGTTTGAAATATAGAATATACAAGAGACATTGAAGATCTTTGAGGAAGTTTCTTCCTGTGTAATGTATCTATTTGGGGTGCTGTTTTTTTTTTCTTTCAATGTTTTGTTGCGCCGACGACACAATTTAGATTAAGGTGTATATGCAAGATTTTATTACTTTTGGGGGAAAAAAAATTAGTCATTCTGTCTTTAGAGACATCATTAGGGAGCTTGAGTTGTTCAGGTTAAATCGCATGGTAGCTCAAGTTAACAGAAATGTGGAATATGTGAATATATGAGATTGAAGATCCTATTTGCGTGGTGTTAAAAGATCAAACTAACAGAAATGAGAAAGATACGAAGATGATTTGAAAAATTGAAGATCCTATTTGCGTCAAAATTGTTCGTTAGATCAAATTAACAGAAACATTGAAGATCCTATTTGCATCGATTTTTTAAATTTTAAATTGTGTGTTGGGTCAAATTAAACAGTTTGGTAAATCAAATTAACAGAAATGAGAAAAAAATGAGACATACGTGAGATTTGGAGATATTATTTGTAAAAATGTAAGTCGAAATATAATTTCGATCAAATTAATAGAATAAATTAACGAATAGAGATTGAAGATTCCCTTTAGATGGATTTTTCCATGAAAATGTTCGACAAATTAATGGAACAAATTAACGGTACACCTTAATTCGGGTCGGGGCTGGGCGGCAGCTACCCCAGCCAATGAAATCCCTCCTTAGGCGCCGACCCATTCCCAACCTCTGATTCCCTTTCTGGGGTTATTAGAGAACCAGATTGGGAGGAAGGGGACGCCATTCCCTTTAGATTGGTTTTTTTTCCAAACATATAAAGATAATCAATCTTAAATTTGGAAACAATCTTATCCCCATATTACAATCTAATGAACTCCTCTCCTTATACCATTTTCAAACACTCTTTCACTCTTTTCTAAAGAGTGAACAAAAAAAATTTATCATCACATCCTCATCCTATACCTTTCAATTCACTCATCCATGAGGTAGTGATATCACATATTGTTCAGCCAACTACTTATGTAAAATTTATCATCACATCCTCATCCTATACCTTTCAATTCACTCATCCATGAGGTAGTGATATCACATATTGTTCAGCCAACTACTTATGTGGTGTTTATTGTTTGTGATGGAAATGATTTGTTGCACCCAACTAGGGTTATCATTTGTAACATTTTATTATTATTTCTTCAAAACTCCATAGTGGATAATTAATGATTATTTTTTATCATTAAATCATAATAACTAGTAAAATATTATTTTAATAATTGTCTTATTAGCCTCTATCTAAAAACATGTCTAATGAATGAGTTTATAATCTTATATTGTGGATAATTAATGATTATTATTTATCATTAAATCATAATAACAAGTAAAATATTATTTTAATGATTGTCTTATTAGCCTCTACCTAAAAACATGTCTAATGAATGAGTTTATAATCTTATATTGTATTTTTATTATTTTATTTCAGAATTATACATTTTTAAGAACAAGAATTTATATCATCCATTTCACAATGTTTATGACTATAATTGTATATGCTCTCTTTTGTGTTTTGTCACACATTCTTTACTTATGAAAATTTAAATATTTGGTTCAACAATCATTATGGCACATCAAACTTAAGTTATAAAGAAATGTTTTCTTTCAATTATTAGAAATTATATTGACCCGTTTTCTTGTAATGGGTAATTATAATTTTGATTGTTTATCAATTATTTTATAATTTTTTACTCTCTTATTATCTTGAAATTCTAATAATAATTATCATATTGGGTTTAGGTACAAATCATTACCTTTATCAATTGTACTTCTTTACTTGAAATTATGCATTCAAATTTCTTTAATGCTTGCGAATGATTATCTTTGTCAAAATTTTGGTTATAAAAGTGGGTTATAATTTATAGTGTTAGTAAGGTTGGAAATAATTTTGAGAACCTTGCATTCCCTAAAAAGTTAAATCATTATGTTTTTCTCCATAATAAAATGGAAAAATAACATAGAAATCTCCTTGATAAGTACAAAGAAAGACATAGTTTTCCTAATATTGAGTTAGATATTTTTTGTCTCAAAAATCATATTCCTTTATAATTGTGATGAATCTAGAACATTAATAGTATATATTTTACTAGTTTTACATTAGTCTTGATTAGATTGGGACTCTTAGCATAATTGAATTATAGCTTGTACGAAGTCACTAAGATTATGTCATTATAAAAAGGATAAACAATAGAAAATTCTTCTTGATTAGTACCAAGAAATACAAATAGTTTTCTTAGCTTTGAGGTGGGTGTTCCTCATCTAAAATCATATTCCTTTGTAATTGTGATGAATCTAAGTACACTAATCAACATCTATTGTGTTTGTGATAGAACTTATTATTGGGGGTCATTTGAATCATCCTTCCTTCCTTTATATTATATGTTTTTCTCTCTTTTAGAGAGGTGTTTCTCCTATGAATTTTTCTCCTTTTATCTATTTGTGAGAGATTTATGTGTATATGGGTACATAACATAGCCTTATTTTCAGAAACCATCTTTTCATCTTTGCATGTTTTATCATTCTCCCTAAGTTACACTTAAGGGGGGTGTTGGTGTGAAAAAGGTATCTTACCTAACTAGATTCACTTTAAGAACTATTCACACCTTTTTTTTATACGTAAGGGTATGATTATATTAAATATCAAAAAGAGTTACAATGTCTCTGCTAAGCAGATAATCAAAATTGAAGAATCCCTCTTCCAGAGCCCAAGAAACTTCATAAACCACCCCAAACCATTACTACTGCCAAGGCTAAACATATAATAACTAGGCCAGCAGACCTATACTTTACACCCTGAGAAACTAGACTATACATTAACTACAACATACTACAAAAACTATAAAAACATAGTGATTACCAAACTAGACTTAACATGTATAGCACCATACCATATTAATAACAAAAAAATACCCTGTCATTGACACAAATTTCATATGAATCCATGGGCATGAGTGAATGCTTGGAACTCAGGAATCCAGTTGAAGCCCTACACTGAAACGATCTACAGTGAATTTTTCAAGTAACTGACCCCAATTGCCATGAATTATCTGTGCTCATTGAGAGCCATCCCTTTGAGGTCAAGCAGAAAGGGGTAGTATTTAACTACCTCCACAGGATTTTGGAGCAGAGGCATATCCCATGGCCAAGGAGCACCAACCCCTAAGGTGGCCACATAGATATCTCCTTTAACCCAACCAATAGGTCTTCCTTAAAAAGCTTCCTCACAATTGTCTCAGCCTCAGCCTTTGGCGTGCAAATATCCAATAGAACGGCAAGGAACCTAGAGACAATGTTGGTATTGACACGGTATGTTTCACCATCCCCCAGAAAATCTTTTCCCATGATAATCTTCCCCACAACCAGGGTTAGGGAGTCATCATTAAGGAGAATGTGCTTCAGTCTCTGATTCATGACCTCCCCCTTGAAGGCCATTTTCTTGACCGTTCTCTTCAACTAAATCAAAGTATCTGCACCAATGCTCATCAGTGTTTCTGAAGACATACACATAATAAACCTAGAGCCCTAAGTCATACTCATCACAAATGTAAAATCACACCTTATATCTAAACAATCATGTCTTTATGTTTATGTTTGTTGCCTTATAAAAGGTGGATTTAATCCTTTTCTTTATGCATTCTACACATGTTTGTGTGTGCCCGTCTGAAATTCCAACCTATTTATGATGATATTCCTCCAACTCGCACTTGTGATGGCCGAAGTATGATTATAAAGTTCATGTGAAAAGTCATGTCAATCTTCCAGACAAGTTTTGTATAGCTCCGTGCTCAGACAACAAATAGGTTCATTAATTTGATAAGATCATTAGATTCACGATTTCCAAAAAATGGCAAGTTTCCAAACGTGGCCACCACCATCAAATGATAATGTGGCAACCCTGATGTGGCGGTACTAGCCACTAGCTCTAATCCACCCTGGCCAGCCTGTCACTCCCAACATTCCTTCCAAAGCGAATTTGAATTATTGGATCCATTACCACATTTAAATAATTAAGTTTAATTTCACAGCCCAAACCAGTAGACCATCAAACCTGCCTACACACACCCATACCAAACACTACGATCATAGAGCTTTCCATGACACTATTTTTGGAAAGCACAAGAGAGACAAAGATTTACATCCATATGAATGCTAGCCAGATACTTGAGGATGTTTGGCATGGAAACTAATTGTGTGCACAATAACACTTATTTCTCCACCAGGATTTCCACAACAGTAAGTGTGGAAAGCCATCCACCCAACCACCCACTAAGATGCCCTTTTTAACAAGGATCAGTTGATCCCTAGCCAATGAGATTGTCAATTTCTTTTATACATATGCCATCAGCTCCTAGATTAGAGAGGTGATCTGCTTCCACATTTCCTTCTATTAGTATATGGTTCATCATGACGAGCTCAAAACCCTCCAACAGTTTTAGTGCAATGTCTAATTTGGCTACTAACTTCCAATTCACCAACTTTTTGGATCTTAGGGAATTGATGACCAAATTTGAGTCCCCTTCAATTACTATATTTTTTATCTTTAATTCTTGGCAGAGCCTGAGGCCAAGGATTAGTGTATGCAACTCTGTTGCATTATTGGTCCCCACAGGGAGAGGCTCAGCCAATTTTCCCACTACCTTCCCATTCCAATCCCGAACAATACACCCAGCCCCCGAGAGTCCAGGGTTTCCCCTAGTATCACTATCGAAGTTAATTTTATACCAACCAACATCTGAGGGTGACCAACACACTAACTTTATATTCTCATGATTCTTGGTTCCTTCATCCCCAACATAGGCAAGAACTTTCAAGCCATGACAATTCCTTCACATGTCAGCATCCCACACCGTGAAATTTTCTTTTTTGTAGCATGGATCTTCTATCCTCGAGTTGACAACCTCTATGATGCTTGCTTCAATCTTATTTAGTAGCAACTTCTTTTACATAACCTTACCTTGGAAGAGGCACCTATTTCTTTCCTTCTAAATCTCCAAAATTAACACTGAGGGACTTGTAATCCAGAGGCATTTAGACATTGTATTTTGTGAAGGGATGGTCAACTAGCGAGTATATCCAAAAGTTTGTTTGGAAACATAGTTTTCCATTACAACTTGGCACTTATCAAATACTAGCAACTTCATGAGAATGGGTAGTTAAGGAAGAGATGATCCCCAGTTTCCTCATAATTTTTGCATAAGATATGTATCTAGATGGACCTGCATATCCTATTTTTGTGAATCTATTAGCTATGAGGAATTTACCTTGAGAAGCAGCCCATGTAAACATTCCTACCCTTGAAAGATAGTCTTTATTCCAACACAAGTTGATCGATATCCTAGAGACTTCCATGTTTCTACCCAATTCTTTGTATCCATCATTCACATTGTAACTCCTTGATGGAGATGCATTCCACCTTATTTTATCATGTTCTTGTCTAAAACAAACATAATGATAAGACATAGCAGCTTCATAAGCTTCAACCATCCTAATGTCTAAATTGAGAGCTCTTATACTTTTCCATTGATGAGTGAAGCCATCGTTTTCCATTGTAATTGTCATGTGGTACCCAACCTTATCACCCCATAGTTGTTTTGTGATGACCTTTACTTGTGCCAAGTCCACTCTATCGGCAAGTTTCTGGTGTCCTTCCCAAGACTTAAATCCTAGAATAACATTGTGTGCCCATCCTTGATTTCCCATGTCAAGTGCTTAAGAATCAAGTCCTTACTACTAATAAAGTTCCATATCCTTGGGCCACTTGGAAGTGCACGTGCAGTAAATATTTTTTTGTCCTCTTCATCCAAATATTTTGCTCTTAGAATTTTGACCCACTTGAGATCCTCATTTGTATGTATTTTCCAAACCAACTTTTCTCCCAGAGCCTTATTCTATAGAAGTAAGCTCTTTAAACCTGCACCATCCACCTCTCTCTACTCAAAAATCTGCTTCCACTTGACCAAGGGGTATTTGTTGCGTTCGGAGTTTCCTTGCAAAAATAAATTCTTCATTTTTTGGTTGACTTCTTCATTGGCAGCAATGGACAAGGGGAGACATGACATCATGCATATCGAGATTTCAGCAATTACTAACTTAAGCATAGTGAGTCTTCCACCCCAAGAGATCCACATGCACTTCCAAGATGTCATCTTGCTTTTTACCTTATCCACCAAGGGGTCCCATAACTTACCTGTTTGCAATCCCTTTGCAAGAGATAGCCCCAAATACTTGCAAGGAAGATTATCATTTCTAAATTTCAAGATTCTTAAAATTTTAGCTTCTCTACCTATATTTGTGTTGAAAAAGACTACTTACTAACTTTTCTTTGCTTACTTCCTATCCTGAGGCTAATGAATATTGATCCAAAAAAAATTGAAACTTCTTGCATCACCCTCCTAGGCCGAACCAAACAACATTATGTCATCAATGATCATTTGCATTCCTCGAGTTATTTGGATCCCATCCACTTGACCATTGCACCAAGCCTTGGAACAAGATCTCCTAAGAGCTTTGACCATGATTATAAAAAGGAAGAGGGATAATGGCTCCCCTTGTCTAAGACCCTGGGAGGCATTGAAGAAACCTTCTGGTGAGTTGTTTAGAAGAACCAAATATCTAGGGCAAGTGATCCAGTCCATCCAACCTTTGTGAAATCCAAATGTTTCCATGACTTTGAACAAGAATCTCCAATTTACCTTGTCATAAGCTTTTCTGATGTCTAGCTTTATCAGCATTTATTATTTTTTTGTCTTTTGATTTGAATGAATAGCTTCTTGGGTGATTATCACCTCATCCAAAATTGATCTACTCGAGACAAAACCCATTTGCTCTTCTAAAATTATGTCAGGTAACTTATCTTCTTCACTTTGTTAGCCACTATTTTGGCTAATATCTTGTAAAGTGTGTTACAAAGTGCAATTGGCCTATATTCTTCAAGAGTCTTCAGCTTCTCCTTCTTTGGGATGAGAGCTATGAAGGTGTTTTTACCTCCCTAAGGATCCTTCCCAAGCATCTAGAATCTTCAATAGTGTCAGAAACATCCTTTCCAACTATATCCCAACATTTCTAAAAGAAAGCAACAGGAAACCCATTAGGGCCAGGGGCTTTGTCAAGGTGTAGTTGAAAAGGGCCTCTTTTATTTCTTTCTCTATGAATTTGCTAGTCAATATTTCATTTTGAGATTTGAATACAAGCCTAGGAATGCAATCGATAAATTTTTGTTACACACACAATTTAGAACCGCTCCAATCATTCAGAAGGTTTTGGAAAAACTCAATTGTAGTAGCCTTGACATCTTCTATCTTATCTAAAATTCTCACATCAGAAGTCTTGATACTTGTAATCCTATTGATTTCCCTTTTCACTTTTGTGGAGTTATGGAAGAACTTTTTATTTTTGTGTCTAGCTTTCAACCATAACTCTCTAGATTTATGCCTCTAAAAGATCTCTTCCTTGGCTGAAATGTCACCCAATTTGTTCATCAGATCTTTTTCTTGATTGAAGCTACTAATATCTATCCCATCCTTTGTCACTTTTTCATTTAGGGTCATCAAGGCCTCTTCTATTTTCCTCTTTTCTTCAAAAATGTTCTCAAAATACTCCCTATTCCATTTTTTAAAATTTTATTTGATTAGCTTTAGTTTGGTCACTACATTGAACATTTTGGAGCCACCAAGATTGCACTTCGACCACCACTTCCTTATCAGATCTAGAAAATGTGTATCTCTAAACCAGATGTTTTCAAACTTGAAAGGGCACCTAACTAGTTTTCTTTCCCCAATTATCTCCATACAGATAGGGAAATGATCAGAGCTCGAGGCCGGAATGATCTTACTCTCCAAACTAAAAGGAAAGCAACTTAGATCTCCCTTGAATAGGTACCTATTCAATTTCTCTACAATGCTACAAAACCCTTTCCGCCTATTTGTCCAGGTGAAATTAGCATTTCCCATTTATATTTCTACTAATATGTTTCTTTCAACAAAGTTTTCAAAATCAATTTGAGACTGCAACTTCCTCCCTACACCATCCTTCTATCTTCTACCCTTAAAATGGCATTAAATTCCCCCCCAAGTAGGTAAAAATTGAAAGCAAGATTGTTGCAAACTATATCTATCTCTCTTCATGTTTCTCTTTTTTGGATGCAAGTAATTGGACCATTACATTAATCAATGAGAAACATAATTAGATGCAAGACTCCTTACCTTACTTGCTATCTAGCACTTGTTAGAAGCCATTTCTTCTGACAACACATTTTCTAGTCTCCACATGGTTAGGAGGCCGTCTGAGAGGCCAACTGCATTAACCCCAAACATTTCCACATCTTCATGCCTTTGCAAAAACACTCCTTTTCTTGTTCACCTAGCTTTATTTCCTGTAGTAAACATATATCTTCTTGGAAGGATTCCACTTGGTTCCTAAAGAGGCACTTTTTGTTAGGGGTGTTTAAGCCCCTAACATTCCAAGTTATGATTTTTATTGTTGTTTAGGAAGGGGCCCGACCTTCCCTACTTTCAGCATCTCATTGATCTTGAGTTGTCCGCTGGCCTCACCATCCCATTTGAGTTTCTCTTGATTGGGTATTCTACCCCTTTTCTTGTTCTTCCCACAATCCAAGGATGACTTAAGCATCTCTTTCTAACAAATTCCCAAACTACCTAACTCCATCTGATCGGTAGGGGAAACCTATATTCTTTTGTTTGATCTATGGTTGTTACTTCTTCTTCAAAAGCATTAGCAGCATCTTCCAAATATGGAACCTCAACCCAATCCTCTTCCATACCATCTGCATCAAGATTTAATGATCCACTCTTGGCACCTTTAGCTAATTCTGCTAATTCATAACCTACCTCTATTAAGGAATTGAGATCCTCTTCATTAATGTTGTTTCCAAGTAGATCCAAGGCCTTTGATATTTTCATGTTCAGCTCCTTCCTTTGATCCACAAATTCTACCTCTTGAGCATTTGGTACTTCACCCAATGCCATTGTAGATGGCTCTCCAACATGTTCCCTAGGGATTGAATTCATTGGTTTCATCAGAGAGTTAGGTTTGGACTAATTAGAAGTTCTGGAATTGTCTAATTTTTGTATCGAATTTCCTTTGACTTCAAATATTGGAACTTTTGTAGTTTGACGCTATCCCAATATCTTGACAAGGGATCCATTGGGACATAGATATGGTTAGAGTCTACAACCAGTTGCCCCAATCAGTGTAAATCTCAATTTCCTTCCAATATGGGTTGTTGGGGATATTTTCCATGCATAATCTTAATAAGAGGTGATTCCATCTAGGAAAATTCTTTCTTCTAAACATAGGAATTTACCCAGATTATTACCAATGTCTTCCAAAATGGAAGCATCCCAAAATTATAGGGGTAAATTGGGAAGCCTAAACCAATCCTAAATTTTTTCCAATTTATGCTAAAAAGGGTTGAAACCCATCATCCACCTACGAATATAGAAATCACAAACATCCATTATCCAAATTCCACTTTCAATTTCTTCTCTAACTTCTTGTGTTAGATAGATCACTGTGAAATAACCATTCACTATTAATTTGAATTGCAACTCTTCAATCCACTTGCCACGCCACCAACATATCAGACTATCCCAATTTAAATCTTTTCCAAACCATTTTACCAAAAGACCCAACCACTCCAAGTGATCTATTGTTGGTTGTAGCTTATTAGAACCAAGCATCATTGTTTTTTGTATCCCATTCATGTTTTCACCTTGCTCTCATCTGAGCTTCCATAATTATGATGGGGATTGGGTGGTGATCAACTCTCTTCTTCTTCCTCGAGCCCTTGCTAGTGAATTTCATTGAATAAATGGTCATGCTTTCCTCAGTTGTGATCCCATCTAGAGATTTTTCTCCTACCCCTATTTCTAAAGCCACCGCCAAATTTTCTATATTCACCATTTCTAATAAACCCTCAATTTTTATGTTGGAAAGACAAAGGATGCTCATACCTAGGCTTCCCATTCCCATTGGTTCCAACATCAAACCTACCTCTTCTTCTTGGATCCATACTTCTATTGTTTTTCCTCCATTGATCCTTGGCAGCCTGTGACTTGATTTGCTCTAGCAGGATTGCATCTTTCGTCTCCATCACCTATTGTCGATACCCCACTTTCTCACCTTCCTCGATAAGTCTACAATTGTGATCGGCTTGATCATTGCTTTTTCCAACTCCTGCATGCCTTCACTCTACTCCAATTCCACCTTCGGCCTGCACTTTCATGCCCTCACTCTGCTTAATTTTTCTGCAATTTTTATCCCACAAAACTATTCACACCTTATTAAGTTTACTTAGGTCATTTATTTTTTGTGTCTAGCATTTGATATGGTTAAGACACTTGTCATAATCTTAGTTTTTCTTAGGGTTTCATTTAGGGTTTGACTCTATGTTCATAGCATGGTCATATCATTGTTTTGGATTCATTCCATTAACTATATATTGATTATTTTTTAGCAATATAATAAATTTAGTTTTTTTTTGTACCTTTCTTATAGATGATATTTGGTCTTGATAGTTAAATTCCTACTTATGTGAGTTATTAATTTCTCCATAATAGTATCAAAGCTTTGAATCAACAAACCCCATTTTTTAAGGTTTTCTTCTTAAGGATTTTACAAGGTGCCTCCTAAAGAAAAAATGGACCTCACATTTATGCTTAGAAGGCCTCAAAATTATTATTTTATATGGCATGATATAGTTTAGCATATTTACAAAAAAAAAACTTCTTTTTGGATTTGACTAGGTTACCAATGTACTAGTGTGTACGATTGTATGGATCT
Source organism: Sequoia sempervirens (assembly GCA_007258455.2). Taxonomy (NCBI): domain Eukaryota; kingdom Viridiplantae; phylum Streptophyta; class Pinopsida; order Cupressales; family Cupressaceae; genus Sequoia; species Sequoia sempervirens. The sequence goes on from VDFB02105785.1 coordinate 306,830,974, forward strand.
GTACAACTTCCATTAATACATTGTCTCAATCTCTATGTAATTTCTTAGAGATATATTTTTTAGATATTTATAAGCTACTTCCACCATTAATACCTAGTATTTTTAAATAAAAAAGGAGCCTTACATTTAAAAAATATATATATTTAAAATAAAATTGTTTAAAAAGTTAGGTTGTACCACCCCTACCATGACATGGATGATAGTCCCTTAGGGTACTACCCCCATTAATGGGTGTGGTTCTTTGAGCTCTATCCCCTCTAATAGGTGTGGCAGAGGTTTAAACCCCCCAACCAAATAATTATTTTTAGGTTTTTATAATTTAAAATAAAATAATAATAAATTAGAGAACCCCATGCACCAACTAGGATTTTGGAAAAAATTAGTATTGCCTCTGCTTTTGATTTTCTTTGGTTTTCCAAATTTAGCGAGGCCTCTACAATTAGCTCAGAGAGTTCATTTTAGCAAAGGTATGTTTTTGTCTAGTGATAACTATATTTAGCAGACCTCCAAATTTGGTGGTAGTTACCAAATTTGGTGGTGACTTCATGATGACATCAATAGACAGCCATTTTTTTTGCCCCATTCATTGTTATTAGTTTGGTTTTTGAAACCTATCTTTAAAGGCTTCATTCTTGCACATAAATTGTCCTTTTTAAGAGCATTTTTTTTTAAATGGGGTAGAACTTTGTGCTATTCACAATGGTGTAAGTGATTTTCAATTTTGGCTCATTTTTTTAATTTCTATTTTCTTAGTAATATAGCTATGTAGTTCTCATTTTGGGAGCTTTGAAATATCATAATATTTTCATACAAACTCCTTTTTAGGTGCATTTTTTAAAATTATAAATTTTTTTACATATTTTTCAATGATTATTTTTCTTTCATTTCATATATTAAAATAGTTATATTTTTATAATGTGGTCAATTTTAGACATTATAAACATCAATTGAATGCACTTCTTGATTTGTAATCACAGTGAGATAAAGTGGTACATGTATTTTGGGAATCTTGCACATCATGTTGTGTTATATTTATTCTCGCACTACTTTATAAAGTGTTATGAGGGGTTTTTCATGTGTGCTTTTTTATTTATAATCACAACCTTATCTACCTTCTTGTGAGTATGCCTTGTTTTCGCACACCCTTCTTTAGTTAAGGATGATCTCTTGTGAATCTTTTGATGTTGCTTCTTCTCCTTCTTACACTACATTATGACACATTTTCAATGGACCTATCATACCTCTCTCTTCCTAACATTATTGGGGTTATAATACTATAATATCATACTAATGGTGTTAATACTTCCTTAGTTTCAATTTGGAGTGAATCGTATATCTAATTTTTATTCCTAGATATATTAGGTGGGTGGAACAACTAGTTACCCATGCATTTCAGTGAGATGGAATGTATACCATATCTATAGACACTCTTGTATTCTTATGTATGGAGGAAACCTTCCATCCTCTGTTGATCAATATTCTTAAGACTATGGACACCTATATTTTTGACTTGACGATTATTATATTTATTGGTTAAGTAATATCATTGGGGTCACTCATGTAAATTGATGTGTCATTCATATCTTTATCTATCAAATTGTCGTCTTAGTTATCTTTCCAATCATTATTTGAGTAGTGTCATTGGGGTCATTTGTATCTTTGAATGATAAATTATTGTTTGAGTAGTGTCGTTAGGGTCACTAATACAAATTTGTGTCTTTTTGGTCTTGATCTTCATCCTGAGTTCAAAGGAGTTTCTTCCATTAACTCACTATAGTAGTTTTTTTCGAATAGTTGTTTATAGTTTCTTCATGTTTCAATGGTGTTCTTCATGTTCCTACTCTATTTGGGATAGTTTTTTAGAGGCTTCTTAAAATCTATTATATCTATGATAGAATTTGTCCTTAGGGGTCATTTTAAGTCATCTTTCCTTCCTTCACTTTTTTAATTATTTTCTTTCTTTTGGAGAAGATTTTTTTATCATAAGATTATATCATTTTCTCTATTTATAATTTAGTAATAAGCTAGAAACATCAAATCCATCAAATACAATCACCCTAAATAGACCTAGAATAATTACAACATGATTTTTTAAATGTGTGAAATATAATATCTATCTTATATAATTGTTTTAAAATAAATTAAAAAATCTATATATAAAGCAAGATCTTAAAATTTTCATAAAGACAAATAGACACACAAGTCGATGTAAAGAGACTAGATTTGCACTACATATTCAAAAGCTATAAATGAAATAAAATTTTGATTAATCTAATTTAAGGAAGTAAAACTATGGGAGATATAATTAGTCTTATTTAAAAAGAAGTGAAAATCTATTAGAAGAGTGAGACGTTAAAGCTAGATTACTAACATTAATATTATATCGCCATATCAATATAAAGGCAGATGTTAATACGGAGGAAACATATTTACTACATCGAGCATTCTTAAAGCTTTGATTACATTAACATATACTACTACGTAGCTAATGATTAGAACCAACTTTATTATACTTCTACCCAATACTAAGTAGTATATCTAAGTTTGCATTGCTCTTTAGTTACCCAGACTACCTCTGCCAGACCCACGACATCCGCCGCCACCATAACCTCCCCTTGGGGGGCCAATTTTACCAGCGCCTCCGTAGGCTCCGCTGAAGCCACTACCTCCACCACCCCCATTGTCTTCACGAGGTCCAAAGCCTCTGCCTGGACCACCAGCGCCACCGTAGCCACCTCCCAGGCCACGACCACTGCCATAACCGTCTCGTCCACCACCGCCGCCATAACAACCTTGTCCTCCACCACCAGCGTAACCGCCACCTGGAAAAAATCCTCCACCACCACCATACTTTTCTTGGGCTACCTCATTACAATTAGCATGGTCAATAAGGGTCCATGCAAATGTAAGGCCCAGCAGAATATACCATACTATTTTTGAACTAGACGCCATTACTAAGTCGCACAAGTAAACATCCAGCTTTGAGAGATTGAAGTATGGCATCTCCTATTTATAGTTTTTCTTCACGTTCTATTGAAATTTTCCATGCAGAAAATGACGTTGCCACTAAACTTGTTGTCCCATCGGATGTATGTATTTTACCTGCTTCGATTAAGCTGTTTGTTTGACTTGGAAAAATGTATCAGTATAGTTATATAATATATAAATTATACTCCTCAAACTAATATGGCTATCTTAATTGTGAAGTAGGTACAATTCTATGAGTCGGCGGCGAGCTGTTCTATAATTTTCTGCTCACATGTGAAGAAGATGTTTTTATTGGATTCATGACAGATTGTCGATGGACTGAAAAGTCTTTATCTCTCTCGGAAAAGAAGATATTGTCGATTGAGTTAATTTCTTTATCTACCCATTTCGCGTAACCCACATGAATTAGTTAGTATTTTTATATTCTGAAAGTCTTCATAGTGACTTTTGTAGGCATATGTACAGTTGATTTATGGTGTTTGAATCGTGTAGATTGGAGTAGATGGAAGATAATAGGCGAAGTTTTTCTGAACTTTAAAATTACCTTTTCCAAAGCATGTTAAAATTGCAATGGAAATTTGAATAAACTCACTTGCAGCAATTACAAAATATAAACTTGACAGAATTCAAAAGATATCCTTATTCAAAGTTCATTATCCATAAAGTACACAAACTGACAAATCATGTGATGTCACATCAGGGCACCAATAAAACATGACTTAGTGCACCACTATCAGTCTCACTTATTTTTTGGGCCTTTTTGGATACCTCAACCAAAAGCACGTTGATGTGGCATCATATTTGATGATGTGGCCCTAAAACAAAATATAGAAGCATGTGAGTTGCCAAATAAACTATTGTACAAAATTGGGAGTGATTTGAAATTTCCACATAGGATTTTGAGAAACATGACATTAGGGTGCTCCACTATGGGCCCCTCTCCCCTATAGACTCATAAATAAAGATGTTTTTGTTTATAATTTCTTAAGATATAATTACCTAACTTTGAAGGTGTTTCTTATATGAATCCAATCAGTTGACTTATGTGATCAACGATTGCAACATATAGAACCCTTGAATCATTTTTTTCTTTTTTCTTTTATTATTATTATCTTATTATCTTATCTTATCTTATCCTTGTTTTCTATTTTATAATTATTAGTTAAATAATTAGTAATTATTATATGATTATATTATATTTAAATAATTATTTAATTATAGATATTATTTAACTTGTCTATTTAATATTATATAATACATAAGAGATTAATTTAATATTATTTGTAATTACTTTAATATTATTTTATAATTATAGAAATATTATGTATTTTAGTTCATTATTAAATGTATAAATAATGTATATATAATAACACAATTTAGATTAAATTAAACTTAATATGGTTGTTGGATACAAAATCAAAGAATGTTAACTCATTTTACAATGTGATTATCAACACACAAAAGTCATTAGAAAGGTGTGAGGTTGTATTGACCTTAGGAGGACTTGACCTCATATTGTATCAATATTCAAGAATATATAATCAAAATAGTACCTTCATAGACATAAGGTTGTATGTAAAACTAAATAAAAGTAAGTATGGGAATTAAAAAAAATATGGCATGGTGTAATTTAAGACTCCTGGAGGTGAGAAACAAGTACAAAAAAGAGAATTAAGAAATAAAGTACAATAGATCTATAATGGAGAGAATCTGCTACTCCCAAGTCTCTAGGACAAGGAAGAGTCTGCAAGGAGCGGATGGCTCTAGGTTACCTCAATTACAAAATCTTAAGTGACAAGGTGACAACTAAAGGAAAAACTAAAGTATGTTTGTGGGTTTTCTGGTTGTATATGACTGAGAACTTCGGAAGTTGATTTAATATTTGGACCTTAGAGGTCTCAAGAAACAGATTGGAAAACTCTTAGCTAGAGGAAGAGAGCACAGACCAAGGACAATAGTGTGATGCATTGTCATCTTTGTGGCACACTGGCATCTCGTATAGACCAAAAGTAGAGTCTATTACTAGAGACGCTTAGGGTTTGTTAATGACTCGAAGGCTAAAGTCTAATAGTTTTAACAGAACTAAATAAAATGTAGGAAATGCAAAGAAGTACAACAATAAGAATACTTAAATGATAAATAAACTAACTAGCAAGCAAATGATGGGTAGTGGAAGAAAGGGGATTAACTTACAAGCCTCCTGTAAGCTCCTCACAAACAAAACCTACACACACAAAAATAGAAAAGTGTTGGGGCTAATTTTTGGGGTTTTCCTTAGTCAAACCCTTCCTTTATTGTTTCCACCTCCACAGACAAAACAAATAGACAATGATATAGAAATATAGATAAATAAATGACAAGACAAGAGGTAGAGAATACAAGATTATAATATGCTAAGCAACAAGAATGATAATGCTATGAAATTAAAGATTACCCTCCCTCCAATGATCTTGGTGAAGTTGAGAGGAAGAGTAGTGCTTTGAAAATGTGAGATGATCATGCAATAATGTGGTATAGAAAGCTTGAACTTGCAAGAAAAATGGTGTAGAGTTGCAAGAAGAAAGCTAAAATAGAGAAAATGGAAGAATCAAGTGCTAGAATGAGAGAGTGTAAGATCTAATAGAAATAATTAAGAAGAATGAGGAAAGTAAGGAAGAAAATAGTAAAATTGTATGCCAAAGAGCCATTCCCAGGCACGCCTATGATTGCAAAGGCATTACACTTCACAGGAAGGCAAAAATGTAATGTACCAAAGGCCACAAGATTAGGAATCTTGTCAAGATGTTCACACAGCACACAGATGTATGCACAATGTGGAAGTGTCCTTGACAAAATTCCCCATCAACAGAAAATGACAAGGCAGGGATGGAAATGAAGACTAAGAGGATGGGTTTTGTATTATCGAATTATTAAGCTAAAGTAAAGGTAAGTGTTATGTTCAAAATTACATAAAGGTGTAATTTTACACCATAACATTTTTCCCCCACTTTAGTGAGCATATGTATCTAAGCACGTGCAAGCTAAAGTAGAAAGAGATTGAAGAGAATAACCATGATGAAGAGGAAGCAAACCTTCGATCCAATATACCCGACGTGAAGGGGCTTCATTAAAATGTGAAGAGGAGACAAGTCTTTGATCCTATAAAATCAGTTGCAATCTCACCACAAACATGTTAGATACAAACAAACATGTTAGGCAAAAAAGTGAAAAATATATGTGATAAGAATTTGCATAGACAAGACAAGGCAATGCTATCAAATAAAAGATAGTGTTGATAGGTATGGCTAGCTTGGCTAGAGTCCATACGACAAGCATATAGACATGTGGTTGTTGCAAACTACATTGCAGGATAGTCATAGAAAAAATAAGACAGGTCTAGTCAAGTCACCCCCAAGCTAGATAATGAGACATAAGACATCAATGAATCCTTTTGAAAGTTTGAAACTTTTTGAAAATTAAGCATATATGATAGCCCCCCTTAGAATGATGTGTGTTACACAAAGGAGCACATGACATTCTAAGGAGAAGAGAAAGACAAGAGACGTTGTGGCATGAGATACATGGCGAGATGTATTCATGGAATGCTTTCATGTGAGGGACAACACATAGAAACCACAACATCATAAAGAGAAAAGCCTCAAAGAAATCAAGATCAAAGTGGGATCTAATTATTTGGAGTCAAAATTTCTCATAGATATAGATAGATAAGTATGGTATATAATATATATAGATGAATTGTCATCACCCCCCAAATGTATCAAAACATGAAGAAGAGCACATGAAGACAAAGCAAAAATAGAAATCGAGTCAACATGGAAGAGGCCTAAATTCCCCCACACTTTGCATCATTCTCGATGTGAAAAGCCAAGATTTATAACACATAGAAGAATGATGAGATAAATAGAAGAAGTTTACTATGTATTATCTCTCTTGTATCTGAGCACCTACAAGAGTAGCAAGGGTCCTCTAAGTGAGAGGACAAACATATATAGACAAGCATGAGGGAACAGAAAAAATCACAAAAAAACTAATCTAAAGATGTAGAAGAAGGGGCCACCCTAGTCTGAATCCACCAGCAGATCATCCTACTCCCAATCTAGATCAGCATACGAGGAGGGAGGATGAGCCTACATGGGAGGGATAGTGACAGCAATACTAGTCGACTTTCTTGCAACAAGAGCTAAGAAAGAAGGACCATCAAGTTCTTCATCATTGAGCTCTTGTGAGACTAAATTCATCGATCTTACAAATATCAAGGACAATATTCAAGATGTCCTCCAATGAATTAAACATGCACTTTTTAGGAGTAGCATGTTTCAACTGAGCAGGAGGAGGATAAGACACTTGAGAATCACTACCAACCTTAGGAAGTGGGGTAGTGACAAGCTTCGAGGAAGTTGGCGTTGCCTCTGTCATAAGGATGGAACATTCTAGAGCATAACAAGACACAAGAGATAACAAAAATTTCTTACTACCATTGCTCGAAGCAAGGTTTCCCTCCAACTTGCGCTTCAATGGAGGATGTGAAATCCCCATAGATGAAGTGGAACCAAAAGGAGATGGAGCCACAAAGGATGCCACCTTTGTGTAAGGCATTTTTATGAGCTATGAGAAAGGAGGAATATCAAGAAGAGAATAAGGGATGGTTACACTGAAGGAGTGATGAACACCTACACCCTTTTGGGGTGAGATTCATCGAGATCTATTGATGAAGCTAAAAATATAAATGAGAAGATGGGAACTAAGGTAAAAAAAAAAGAGACAGAAGCAAGAACAACAATAGAAGAAGTAGGAGTAGAAACAATAGGCTTCTCAATTTTTTGTAAGGTAGCATGCTCCTTAGCTAGAGCCTTTTTTTGATGCTTACGCTTGTACTCAAGCTAGTTACTTGTGGGCACTAGAAGACATGGACTGAGAAGAGGTTGGGGACTCCTACTCTACCATGGGAGCATCCTCCACAACTATCACCAGTGGAAGGGAAGACTCTTGAGGAGGAGCAAGAGGAGGCACAAAAGTAGAGAAAGCCATGGATCTTAACAATGGGCCTCTTTCCTTTCTCTACTTTGTGGGTAGGTGGAGGAATAGGAAAAGGCTAAGACATAGGAAAAACCCCATGAGAATGTTTCCCCTTTCCATAAAGGGTGGTTCAAGGCATCATGGTAAAATAGGAAGTTGAAAAACTTGAGGCTTCAATTTTCATAGTGTGAGTGTTTTTCTTTTTCCTATGCTAGGCATAGTAGGAGTAACAGAAGATACCACCTAAGGTTGGGAAGAAAAAGCAAAAGGTGAAAAATCAGTAGGAATAGAAGAGGAAGGCTCCAAGTCAAGAGCAAACTTGTCCTTCCCCTTTGGAGGGGTAGAAGACATTTAGCATGTTGTTGTACACACAAGCAAGCCTTCAAGGAAATAGCATTAGGAGATGGAGGAAAACCACCCTTTAGCATCGAGCCCCCAGTCTTTTATCTAAAATATGTTCTATATAAAAGATTCCCTAGGAGGCAAGGGTCCGACTAGGATGCGCCAAAAGTGGTCAAGGGAGAATCCCCCATGCAATACCAATGGTTTATATCCAATATCCTATACAGTATGCACGATACCCTAATGGGAAAACTTCAAACATTTGTTGACTACTGAGGTGATTGCATTCATGGAGGCCAACCATGGAATTCCTAGCCTCGCTCTAAACAAGTTAGACTCAGAAATCACAACAAATGGGACTTCCAAAGCCTTAGGTCCTACTAGGACTAAAAAAAAAAAATAGCACCAATAGGTGCAATAGAAAACCCATCATGCATGTGAATGATAGCCTGTGATTCATCATATTTTCCTTATGTAAGTTATTGATAAAAAGTGTTTCCTCTATAATGGCATTCACATGACTTGAAGGATCAACCATAATGCCTATTACAATGTTACCATTGATACAAGAAAGAAAGTATAATGGAGAGATCTCCTTGTCTAAAGGCATACCATGTGAAGTAAATGTAATGTCATGAATAGAATTCACGTGCTATGAAGGAGGAATACATATGAATGAGACTACATTCACATACTTTGATGGGGTGAGATCATAAGATGAAGAAGATCAAAAAATGTGACCTTCATCCCGATGTTGGCCTGGTACTGATGGAGGAACTGGTTTACAAGCTAATTGAAAGAGAAGATGGAATTATTAGGCAAGGAGCAATACCATTCCAAAGCGACGTCCTTAAGAGAATAATAGAATTTTTTTTAAGAGTGTATCATGGTGGAAGAAATTAGTACACATGGTGTGAAAGGATGAGATGTGAGTCTATGGATCCACACAGCCACTATACTTTTCAAACTTCAAAATTTCCACCTCTTGAGGGAAGGGAGTGTTTAGGATAGCAAAGGATAAGGGATTGTGACAACAAAAAGGTTAGAACATGGGTTGAGAAGATGAGCTAGCTAAGTTCACCAACTAATTCTACATATGTCTCATGTTTTATTGGAAAGCATCAAGGATAGGATCAATGGATGAAGTATGACCAACAGAACCACCAGAAAAACCACTAGCACCAACATCGATAGAGGCATCAGCACCAATGCCAAAAATAGAGACATTCTGAGCTCCAGATGTGGAGACACTAAAACCCAGAGGAATCCTATTTACTTTAACTATGCACATTTGCTCAAGCATGGTGGCAGTGTTGATAGAGGGACCTATGTCAACCATGCACACAAACACCCTGGGTATCAGGATACCCAATTTTTGTCCAACAATCTTTGATCTGAAATCTTGAGTAGCACCCAAGATAGAGGTGTAGGATGGGACATGAGTCTCTACAATGTTTTCTATTCCACAAATAAGCTCTAAGTCTCTTTGATCTTTATTCAATACATTCTTTAGATTTTCTATAGGAGTCACTTGGGCGAAGGCATCATCTCTTGCCAAGAACCCCATAATCTCTTCAAGTATCAGTTCCAAGGATTATATTTTCTCTACAAGGACCCTAAGAGTAGCTTCATCCTCCAAGGAAGAGGAAGAGTTAAAGGGTGACGTTGGAGGGGTAGGGACTTGAGTTACCACTTTGTGGCAAGGTGAGGAATATGTGGTGAAGAGTCCTATGGAGAACTCTTTGAAAGTTGAGTTGGATCAGGGAGGATTGAACCTTATAGATCCCATATCCAAGTTCTAATAACTTCTTCTCACTACGTATCTACAGGTAGTTAACTAGGTCATAAAGCTCATAAAGAGTGTCACAACATACTATCAACTACATGTCTAGGATATTCCAATATGAATTGAGCAGTCCTAAAATTTGATATATCAAAGGAAATTAAGCACCAAGGTATGAAGAACTAGGGTGACAAGGTAAAATTTGCATGGATTTGACACTCAAACAATGACAAACACAACAAACAAGATAAAATGATACCCCATTAAATACCAATTGTGACATGCCAAGATATAGATAGATCAAGGTGGTCTCAAGTAGGTGTATTAATGGAATAAAAAGATAATGATCAAAGATAAATCAAAATAAAAGACTCACTACAAACATGTCATGCAGTTAACATCTCTTGTCAAAGATAAAATAGATGATGATGATGATGATGATGATTGATTGATTGATTTGCTTGTAATTAGGCTTGGATAATCACTTAAGCAGGGCTTGGATAAGGATGATGATTTGCTTACAATTAGACTTGGATACTTAAGAAAGGCTTTGATTTTCTTACTCAATCTTGGATAATCACTTAAGCAAGGCTTTTATAAGATGATAATTGATTGATCGAAAAAAATATAAGATGAATAATTAATATTTAACAATGAGGCTTATGATTTGATTGTGATGAAAGATTGATGTCTTGGTTGTAATGATTGGATTGATTAGATGTCAAGTTTGAGTAATTCAAGGATTTTTTTGAATTCTTTATTTTTAGATGGGATGAAAGAATGATGATGTATTTATTATATTTGAGATTATAAGATGGCTATATAATATGAGATGGGATGGGTTGATTATGGATTTATTACGGGTGAATATGGGAGATGAACTCTTGTAAAGGACAAGATTTTCTACCCTCAAGATGACAGGGTCCTAAGGAGAAAATAGCCCTTGATTACCTCAAGGATCAAAGCTCAAATGATGAGATAAAGATTGAAGAATATCTACACAATTTAATTAAATAAATACTAAGCTACTAATAACAAGAATAAGAAAATCACTTAATTACACGAACAAATGAAAGAATTAAAATCTCTAGTATACATAAATAGAAAGTGTGTAAACTATAGATTTTACCATTGGGGGGATTAACCCTTGGCCATAGACGAAAATGCAATACAAGGATGTCTACGCCCCACACTGTCATCTCTAATGAAACAAAAGGTAAGAGTATAAAATTTGAGAATTATATCTTGTCAAACCTGTACATCTACACACAAACAAAATGAGAAAAATGTTGGGGTTGTTTTGGGGCTTTCCTCATTCAAGCCCCCATTTTGGTGTTCCCACCTCCATGGATATCCAAATAGGATAGAGATAGATAAAATTCATAAAATGAAAGATGTGTGATAGGAACAAACCTCGTAAAAGAGGAGAACCACTATCAGAAATTTAAAAGATGTGTGATAGAAACAATCCCTACAAGGAGGAGAACCCCTATCATGATTATTGTTAGGAAAAGGTGTGTTGTAAACCTTGCATAATGTTATAATATAATATTTATTATAATTTGGTACACCTAGGGAATCTATGGATACATGCATCACATGGTTATCACATTCTCGGGGCCACTTTATGTGTTTTATGTAACATTGGATTAAATATTTAATGTGGGGTTACACACGGGAATAATATTTAATATTGAAAAAATTTACTACCAATATTAAATGAGGGGTTATTGGTTTTGTAAGCTCATGGTATTAGTCACATGGTTTTATGTAATGCCATTTGGTAGTTTTGTGTGAGCTTGTTTCTATAAAAGCAAACATGTGGGTAGTCTAAGGTTGGATTGTTGGTTGGTTGAGAGTACCTCTTGTTAGCATTTGTGAGGGTTGAAGCATAGCATGGGATGTGTGGTTACACACTTGTTCACATGGAGTGCTTGTAGAGGGCTTGATGTTTCAAAGGTGTCCATGCAAGACTTTTAAGATGTATTATAATATAAATATTACCAAATAATACATGAGTGATGGATGTGTTTGGAGGTTGGATTTTTCCCTCTTGAGGGTTTTCCTAAGGTATATCTTGTGTCATATTTTATGGTATGTTGTCTATTATTTTGCATATGGATTATGAATACTTTTTTATATAGATTTATCTATTTGGCTTATATGCAAATTCTCTTGGGTGGATGCATATTTCCTTTCATTTGGGATTACATCCATGGTTTTGGTTTGTATAACCCTTGTTGGAGTAGATCTGGTGCATAGTTGAATCTAAGGCTTGCATGGAAAGAATGAAGACATTGCAAGATATGAGGGTTTTGTGCAGGAGTTTTTTGCAGATTTAGGATTTTGGGTCATAGATTTGTGGTTATTTTTTGTAGATCTAGGTTTATGAATCTTTGTAGGAAAAAGAGTTTTTTATAAATGTTCATTATGAGGGTTTTATAGAGCAAATTTTGTAAATGACTCCTTGGGACAAAATAGATCCCATCATTGGATCCAGGAGACTCAAGAGATGAAGATGACATAAAATTTGGCCTATTGTGGTTAAAGAAAAAAATCCATTTTTTGTTCCCCTTGGTCTATTTGGTTGTATGTCCATCAAATTTGTAGTTGCAAGAAAAATTAATTAAAAAATGTTTGTGGTCTATTAAAAAAAATATTTTCCCTATTGGTTTATTTGGCCTATTATGGTTTATTTGTAGTTATTCCCATGTGAGTTGTTTATGGGTTCTTTTGACTATGGTGATTTTGTGAGATTGTGGATATTCAAATCTTGGTGATTTGATGTTGGATTCATTGTATTCTCACATGTACATCTTTGATTAGTCTCATTTGACATGGTTATCAATATATTGTTGTATTTGTACGTTGCATTGGTGCATCTATGAGTTGTGTAGTGTTGTAGGTTCTCTATGCCCATAAATGCTTCAATGTTGTTATAGATCAAATTTGCGGTTTGGTTGTCATGTTGAGGAGTAGAGATGGTATCCAAGGTATATTCATGATGTGAGACCTATGTATTTGACATATGTGATGCAGACATGTGTGATGTAGTTACAGTTTGTTGTTGGTATATTTGGTGGTGATCATAGTGTCATGGATGTTCCTTGTGCTTTAGGGACTTTGGCATGACATGATTATTTATGAAATTTCATTGTTGGTGGTGTTGGATGGATTCTAGTTTGGTTTGTGGAGGTGTATCTTCCTGGCTTGAGGATCATGTTTATGGTTGATCTTCATTGAGGATGTTGTTATCATGATGTCAAGGATAGCTTGATTACATGTTTCAATGGGAGCTTATGAAAGTGATAATTTAGCAGTGTTGTATTTTATTGGTTTGAGATCGTGGTTTGTACTCTTCCCTTGGGAGTTCGGTGTTGATATCTTTGATCATGTTGGGTCCATGTATGATCTTCATTTAGAGGATGGTTATCATGTTGCCATGGAAAGATCAGTATCATAGTTCAATGGGAGCTAGTGGTGATGATGTGGATTCATCACTTGGTGATGGATGATATTTTGTCATGTTTATTGGTGTCATGGATGGACTCTTGACTTTTATTTATTTTATTTAGTGATGGTTCTTTGACATCTTGGGTTTAATTGATAGAATATAGTTATCTTCATGTGGTATGGAGATGTTGACATCTTGTTTTCCATGTAGGACTTCTTCAGTCTTTGGTTGAGGTGTCATGATTTTTCTTTTGACATGTGATCCTTGTTTTATAGGATGGTTATTTGTTATCTCATGATGTACTCTTGATTTCATATTATATTTTTAGCATGATAAATGTGCATGATATGTTCATTGGAGCATATTTTCATCTTTTGAGGATATGTGAGATCATGATGTCATGATTGTGTTCCTAATTCCACAGTTTGGATATGACTTTGATCTTGGTTGAACATTCTATTAGTATTGGGTATATTTATCATTTTCTTGGGAGATTTATGGTGGCACTATGTTTTATTTGAAGTTTGGTATGGATTGATCAGTTACAGTTACTCATAGATACTTGGAGACATAGGTGAGGCTAGGAGATCTCTTGTGATTAGAGACATGTGTTTCAATATGGTTACTCATTGATGAGTTTTTAGTTGGAATTTTGAGGATCTTACACCTTGGTTGAACATGGACCTATGAGGATATTGTTCTTAGATGAGTTATGATGACTTGAATATCTTGGAGGAGCATTCTTATTACCCACTCTTGGTCTACTCGACAATTAATCATCTAAGGCATTGTCAATTATTATTTTTATATGCACTATGTTTTATGCTTTATCTTCTCATACATATGGATCTTGAGATATACATAGTTAATTCTAGAGGGTTCATTTGAGGGATGTTGGAATGTTTATCTCCTTATGAATTGTGAGATTATTCATTGATGTTGAGTTTAGGAGATGTTATTGGCTTATTCCCTTGGTTTTAGAAAGGATTTGGTTTGATCTTACTTTGGTTTAAGATGCATACATATTTTTTATGGTTAGATGTGGATAATACTATTATCTTTGAGGTTTTATGGAGGATATCATACTTATCATAGCTTAGCATTTAGAGGTTGCACATTCTCTCTTTGGTCTTGGATGTTTGTGTTCCCATGACATTGGTTTTGAGATCTTGGTTGGAGCTATGGCAGTCACTATGTTTCTAGTCATGTGTTGTTCATTGTTCTTTTATGAAAGCATGTGTGTTATTTTATCTCTTTCCTTTGTTTGGTATGGAGAACTTGGGAGAGCTATGGAGACTTCCAATGAGATGTATTGCAATATATTGGCTTGCAAGATTCGCATATTTTTGTGGATGTTCCTTGGCACTACATGATATTTATTACACTTATATGTGATGATATTGGTGGATCTTTGGCTGCCTTGATCATTTTAAGATTTGTCATTACCTATACAATGTAATTTCATGGATGTGTATGTTTGTTATATGATAGGTTTGGAAATTGGAGCTTGTGATTGCATGTTATGGGTTGTATATGTTGATGGCATGAGGTTCACTTGTTATGATTTGTATATCTTTGAGGTATGGATAGTTTGATGTGTTAGAATTTGATGTGGGTGTTATTTTCAGCTATGGTGGTTATATCTTGATAGTTACTAATACATACTTGTTACCTTTGGATTGAATTTTTGTGTATTGGGATATTGGTTGGAGGCAGGACTTATGATTCTTTGTGATAGTTTGTCATGTATTTGGTTGTTTTCTTATCTTTGTGCATTGGCATTATGAAGGATGAGATAATTCATGCTTAAGATGGTGGTCACCTTGATTCTTGTTGTTTATTTCTTGATGAAGCACATGGAGCACTTTGATTCCATGATGGTATATGTGGCAATAGGGATTGTTCCCTTGTTCATGTGTTATTTTACTTGTTTATCCCTTATTCAATGTATACAATAAGTGGGAGAATATTAGGAAAAGGTGTGTTGTACACCTTGCATAATGTTATAATGTAATATTATTATAATATGATGCACTTAGGGAATCTAGTGATGCATGCATCACGTGGGTCTAGCATCCTTGGGGCCACTTTATGTATTGTATGTAACATTGTATTAAATATTTAATGTGAGGTTACACATGGGAATAATATTTAATATTGGGAAAATTTAATACCAATATTAAATGAGGGGTTAATATTTTTTTAAGCTCATGGTATTAGTCACATGGTTTTATGTAATACCACTTGGTGGTTTTGTGTGAGTTTGTTTGTTTAAAAGGAAAAACATGGGTAGTTGTCTAAGGTTGAATTTTTAGTTGGTTAGGAGAATCTCTTGTTAGCATTTGTGAGGTTTGAAGCATGAAATGGGATGTGTGGTTACATGCTTGTTCACATGGAGTGCTTGTATAGGGCTTGATGTTTCAAAGGTGTTCATGGAGGAATTTGAAGATGTATTGTGATGTTTATTTTTGAATAATACATGAGTGATGAATATATTTGGAGGTTAGGTTTTTCTCTCTTGATGGTTCTATCAAGGTATATCTTGTGTCATCTTTGAAGGTATGTTGTATATTCTTTTGCATATAGATTTTGAATACTCATTTGCATATATTTCTCTATTTGGATTATGTGGAAATTATCTTGGGTGGATGAATATTTCCTTTCAATTATAATAGATGAGATCAAATAAACAAGATAAAATAAAAAGAGAGAATTACCAACAACCCATGGATCCATATTAGATAGATAGACATGATAGCAATGCATGCAAGAGAAGCTTGGACTATTGCTTGAGGAAGAAATCTAGGAGAATTTCGCTATGAGGAATGAAAGAGCAAGAAGAAGTGAGAAGAATAAGATAGAATGAGAGAACATGATAATGAATGAGAATGCATGTGTGTCGTGAAAGGGTCCTACTCAAAACTTTAAACAAGTAAAGTATTCAGGTTGTTAATTCTTCATCATTGTTTCCCATGGAGTCAGAATCATGAATGTTTGACTTATGGATTTTTGTCATAAATATGATGGGCTTAAATGTATAAGTGTGAAATTTCCACAAGGTGTAATTTGATGATACTACATTTTCCCCCCACTTTAGTGAGATAAAAGTTTGGGAAAAATTAGCTACACTAAAGTAGATAAAAATACAAATGCTAAATTTAAAATTTTGACAATTTTGCAAAATAGGATATTATAGAGGTCACAAAGGTTAAGTAGGAGGATACTGACGATGTCCCTAATGTTTGATCCCAATGAGAAACTACAATATTTGACATGAATTTTGGTTTTGCAAAACTCAAAAATGGGTTAGTTTCAAAATTAAAAGAAACTACCATGGTGAGAAGAATGCTTAAGAAAATATCGATGAATTTGAAGAAAAATATGATGAAGAAATGGGAATTTTCCCCCTCCTATTTTTTCCCCCAACTAGGTGGTTGAAAATAGGAAGGTGGGAAAGCGAAATTTCATCTCAAAAAATAGGAAAAATTGGTTGATATACAACTGGTGTGGGCCCATGGAAGGTCATTTTCACTATTCACTATGAGGAATTTGTTGACCTTTCTATAGAGTTTTTGGTAAAATGCCTCATAGATGAGACTTTTAGCTTTAAAGGATCAACTAGTTATACATCCATATAGATAGGGGTGACCCACTAGATGAGGCACCCACCCAATGTGGTGGCATCCTATCGATGTGATGACATCTCACTAGCAAGTTAAGGTATGTTGGTCATTATGGTGTCCTATTTACATGTCATCAGTCAAATAGGCCTCATATGCCAATAGGTTGTGCAAATTTCTATGCAGCACATTGTAGTATTAGAGATAGAGAAATTTTTTGATGATGTAGAATAGAGATGGAGCAGTTTCACATGGTGTTTTATGGTTTTACAAGAGTTGTTTGAGATCCATGGGCATAGTGATGGTGTGATTCTATCATTATTGAGGAATCACAGTCCTAAGATCATACATGATGGTCTTAGACTACTACATTGGGTTAGGATATGGTGGATGTACACCATTCCAAATATCTATTTCCACACACTGATGTTGATGGTTCTTGTGTATATGTGGGATGTAGACACCTTGTCTAAGTCCATATCCCAATAGGGGATATGACATTTACATTGGAGGATGTCTATTGCATCCTTCACCTTCCCATCCAAGGAGATTTAGTGGTGTACGAGAAGGGGAATTCTTCTCAAGATGCATAGGTGTCACAATAGTATTACATAGATCATGTGATCCCAGAGGACACCACCAGCCACATCTACATGAGGCAGCTAGATCATGGTCATGTGACAGTGCATCTTCTGCTTTGTGTGGTGATCGTGATAGTGGCATTGCATGTCATGATTGATGGATGAGGCTCTCACCTCCATGGGGACCTTATCCATTGCATCAAATCCATGAAGGGGTGGAGGAATATCTTTAGTTGGGGTCAGAGCATGCTTGCTCATTTATACCATGACCTTAGGTGATACATACACTATGAGTACCACATTTTCATGACCAACACACTTCTATAGGTGAGGGAATTTGAGCACATTAGGTACACACAGTTGGTCATGTATCCTCAAGGCATAGCACAAGGTGAGCCTCAAGCGCATGCATACCTATTGTTGGGTGATTGGAAGCTCGATGATCTTCTTTTCCAATGGTAAAGATTTGGAATTTTGAGGATTGATGACATTAGGTGGAAACCTTATAAGAAGATGGGGTCTAGTTGTCTGATAGGGGATAGTTGTAGAGGATGTAGTGGGATCAACTCCTTGTTGATTGATTAGACCACATTTTTGTACTATCCTACTAACATCGAGTCACATGTCAATTTGGCTAGGTGTAGGATATTCCTCTAGAGGATCACATGTACATATGACCCCATCAAAGCATAGCTAGAGCCAGGGAGCACCCCCATCCCAGTATCATTGATTTCGTGCTCAACAATAATGATGGTTCAAATGAGGCTTAGTTAGAGGCCCTAGAAATTGATTGCATCAATGTATCAGTTGGCTTTTCCAATTAGTGGCTAACAGCAAGTCCTGCCCTAATTTTCCTAGCAAGTGATGTTGGTGATGAGTAGAGTGGAGGAGAGACCACGATGGTTTCATCATGTAGCATCACCAATGCATGCTCTCACAATATTAGTCACACCACCTAGCATCTAGCCAGTCATGCCACCTTCTACAATGGCCATAGGCTCAAGCATCGCCTCTAGTAGTGGTGCTTCACCCCTAAATCCATACTAGCAAGCTAGGGACCCAAGTATGGATTTGGATTTTATTTCATTTCACTTATTTCATTATATGCTCTCATATATATATATATATATATATATATATATATATATATATATATATATATATTGATTATATGATGTCGATATCTTCAACGTTCTTTATGGATGCAGTGGTCATTGAGTGGATCGACTTCTTTGGTTGATGCATTTCAGAGGTAGTCCCAGCCATCTAGATCTAGGGTTCAGTCTTCAATGCCTATAGGCCACCCATAATAGGGTGTCATTCTCTATTATTCAATCCTGTAGTACATCTAAGGATGGCCTATGAGGAGACCCGAGTGGAGGTGGTTTAGCACTTTGTCAAGCTTTTTGTGATGATTGGGCAGTGAGATCATAGGTGTATGGAGCTCCTCGTTACACTTACTAAGAGAGACCATCTCAGCCCTAATAATGCATCAAATGATTCAAAATTTTCCTTCATTGTTACCATCTCAAAGTCCACAAACTATTTTACCCCTCTTACACTTACTTTTACACCCCTCCATGTGCCTAGGAGCTCCTCATTTTGGTATCATCCGCTAGGTTGATATTGTAAGGGGTTGGTTCTAGTACCGATCTACCTAGGTACTCCCATATTTTTTTGGGAATTGACATTGGATCCCAAATTGGCCATTACCTTAGGAATATTCTTATGGTGGATTTGGAGTTCAAATATTATTGGCCTCATTTTTCCAATTTTTTCCTACCATTCTGACTTGTGGTATGCCTCTCTTCCAATATTTATTAGACTATTTTAATTTGGTAAGTAGGTTATTTTGTCCTAATAGTTTTGTAAAATATTTAAGGGATTTGACCTCCTTTCTTGTAAAGTAGTTATTCTCCTCTTTCTCCTTGTCTTTTTCTTGTTCTAAGATTCTTTTACTTTGTTTTACTATTTTTTCATGTTATTCTTAGGGTGGAATCCCCTTCCTCTTTGGATATTTCCTCTTCTTTCAAAGTTTTTGCATTAGCTCTTATGTTATCTATGTCTTGCCTAGTTACTACCATGGCCTTACCCTTTTTCTTAGGTTTGGCCACCATGAAGAATTCCTCTTTGGTGTTATCCTCTTTCATGGTATACCCTTTATCCTTTCCTATTTTCCAACACCATTTAGTTCATTTTTTTGGGTTTTTAGGTGTTTTATGGAGTATTCTAGCCCCTCTAGTGGTATTTGAGTCTTGTTGCTTGTCATTTTGGCCTTGTATTGTGTATTTTTATAATGTTGGTGTGCTTTTTTATAGTTAAAAGTTTCATTATTTTCTTCACTATAAAATTTGTATTGCTTCCTCTTTCCCCCTAGCATTCCATAGTGAAGTGTTTTGTCTTACCATAGTTAAAGCAGGTAGCATCAACTCTTCTTCCTCTTCCTCATTCATGGCCTCTTCCTCTCTGGTATGTGTCATTGTCATTGTATGCTCCCAAACCTTGGATGGAATTAGCAGTTCTTTGGTTTTTCCATGGTGATACCATGTATCCATGATCCTAGGAATACAATGGGCCTTCCACTAGTCCCTTCACATATTCCATCTCCTAGTCATAGTTGGTTTCCTCTTTCACCTAAAACTTGTGTCATGGGAATTTTGTTTTTTTTATTATCCCACTCTTTAAAAACATCATAATATAGAGAATTTTTTTTTTTGATGGAGTGGAGGTCTACCCTTAGAGAATTTTCCTTCTTCTCCCCTATTTCCATCATACATTTGTTTCATATGCGTCCTTCTCTACTGCAATAGGAACACCATACATTAGGCCCCTACAGACCAATCTCTTGTTTCATAAGCCCATGTCTCAACCACAATTTCTCTATCTCTAACTATAATCATTCCAATTTATTATTTTCCTTTTCCTTCTCCATCCTTCTCCAGTACTAGCCTTCTATTTGGCATACCAATGTGATTGATTTTGAATATGAGCTAAAGTTTTTATCGTCCAGGGCCATTTTAAGTTTCAAATTTATGGTGGAAAGGAACCATTCTTTGTTATGTTTGTTGTTTAGTGGTTTGCCTAGTCTCCTGACCACTTCCTTGAACCTCTTGCCAAACTCTAAGATGAATTCATCGTCTTGTTGAGATAATTCTCTTAGCTTGCTCACTTCCTTCGTTGAGAGTTATGTATTGTCAATGATTTCTAAAAAAATCATGTTTTACTTCATCCTAGGGCTTATTGCTATGGGGGTATACTTTTTTATATAATTTTAGTGGTTCTTCTCTCAAGGAACTAATGAAATCAAATATCTTTGTGCTTTCTCACTATTCATTCTAGCATTTCCATATATTTTCTAACAAGAAAACATGCTTTGAAGAATTATTCATATTTTTTTTAAAGATTGGCATCTTCCTCATCGTGGCCATGTCTTCCTCCAATGAGCTTTCCTCTAGACTCGTGGTACTAATTTTCTTATTGCTAAATATGGAGTGCTATTCGGTGTCACTTTTTGACCTTCCATAGTTATTTTGTTCCTCTATGGTTCTCCACGAGCAATAGATTGATTATTACCTTCTATGGCATCCCAATTTACTGTATATTTTATCCACAATTTAGGTTTTCTACATTTCTCTCTTTCTTTCTTTGTTTCTTTGCATGTTATATCTAGCATAATGGGTGACTCCTAGTCTAAGGGTGATGTTTTGTCTTCATATCTTTTCATCTTTAATTCTATCTTTTCATTAATAGTTGGGAACCATTTTGTGTTTAGTTAACAAATCCTCAAGGTTTATATTAGGTTCCACCATTCTTCCTTTTTTCTCTTCTATGGTATCCTTGTCTTTTGGTTCTTTTCCTCTTCCCTTCTTATAGTTGGCTACACCCACATCGATGCGCTCAATAGCACCCTTCTTGTCATTCTCCATTCTTCTCTTTAGAATCTCATCTACCATTTTGCCTACTTCTTCTTTTTCTCTTCTTTCTATTTCTCTCTTGTGGTACCTTTATTCTTTTTTGTAGGTTTTTTTAGTCTCCTTTCTTTTGTATTCATTCCCATCCCTAATTTGATGATTTCAAATATCTCTCTATTCTTTTTGTTTTCTCCTATTCCCATATGTATTCTTGATCAAGACTTCCATCCTTTTTCTTCCCTATATCATGATTTTGAAATAACATTTGAACAATCACATATTTTTTGAGGATCTCTGAAATCTCCCCCCTTTCCTTTCATCATCCCCTAATGGCCTACCCCCCTCTCATAGAGGTGGATTAGAGGGTCTGACAAAAATTTAATTTTCTATCAATCTTTCTTACTCTTCTATAATTCTAATTTCTTTATTGTTCTCCCCAGGGTCCCAGCAACAAAACCAATGTTGTCAAGAGAAATGGGGGAAGTATAGTCTAGAGATCCATACCTCAATACTCCTTGAGTAATTTTTTTATACCCCAAAGGACACAATAAGAGAAACAAACATGTGTGGTAATAATATAGAAGGCATACATCATAACATCCAAATAAAATTATCATATATCCATTACACATATATAGTCCTTATAACTCATTTATATTATCATATAAAATATGAAAAAGAGTAGGTCTTGTCTCTACTCCAGTAAGTATTTCTCTCTTATCTTGTGTCCATATGCATCTCTATCTCTACCTCCTCTCTATTCTATAAATTATACAATATATACATATACTCCTTTGAAGGGACACGACTCCTAATAGTAACTAGTGTCTTTTTTCGGTACCATGGACTTCTTATGCTATATTTTGGTATGCTCTATTTCTATCCTCACCCTACTAACAGTTCTGATTGGTTCACCCAAGGGAGTATACTCTCATTTAGTATGTCATCTAGGTTGGCCTTTAGGGATAACCACATGTTTTTTGGGGAGCTAAATTGTTATGAGACAATGATGGTTGGGGTATTTGGATATTTTGAACATGTTTTGGATTAGTCACACCATAATTTGACCATGCTTTTTTTTTTATTCCAAAAACAATATTTGTCACTAGATTGGGTATTATTGTCTTTGCCTTCTTTGTATATCTTGACTAGGCCTTTGGTGACATGGGATTTTTCTGTGGCTAATCCTTTTTATATGATCTCATCAAAAGAGTGAGGATATTGCATGTGTAGTTGGAATCCTAATTCAGTGTTTAAGTTCTCAACAAAGATAGTGAAAAGTTATTTTTTAGGTATAGGCCATGAAAATCGACTAGCAAGACATCATCATTGTAAGAATGAGGCAAAGGATTTTTTAGTATTATGTTTATTTTTGTGAAGATCTATCATGGTGATATCATTTTCCATGTTATAGGAAAAGTGAGTGAAAATTTTATTGACTAGCTTAGAAAATGTTGTGATACCTTTGACTACCCAAGATTCTAGGGAAGAGCCTTAAGAGGTGAGCATCAAGATAGGATACATCTTGGAATGAAATATAAAACTCTTGCAAGTGTTCCCTCAGATCTCCCTTTCCCTTGTATTTGTCAAATCTAGGAATTTCCAAATTTGGGGGGAAGGGGATCATGGTGATGGACTTTTCAAAAGGATAAGGACATAGTTCTTGAAAAGTATAGGATTTCTTGTGATGTCCTAGTTGAATCCCTTTAAGGGTATTCTTTATTTTTTTCACATCTTGGGCCAAATTACTTGTGAGAGAGGGTGCTTGATAGTTAGATATGGGAGGTTGTGATGATTATATGTGTTGAAATTGATAAGAGGATGAAGGGGGATTGGAAGATTGGAGATGATGTGTAGATGGAATGATATTAGAAGATTGAAGATATTGGTAAGAGGATGATATTGGGTTGGAATATTGGAGATGTTTATGTGTATATGAGATGGGATTGGAATATTAGAGATGTTGGTAAGATGATGATATGAGATTGGATGTTTGAAGGTGATATGATTTCCTAGGTGGGATGGATGTTGATACATGAGGAGAAGTGATAAAATGCTGAGGTTGAGGGATATTGATGAAATATTTTGGGTATGAGAGGGGATTTTGATGTGTAAATGTGATGTAGGGTTGATGACATGGGGATTTTAGAGAAATATGGGAGAGATGAAAGGTCATGAGGATTAAAAGAAGATGGAAGGTATGTAGAATTGTGAGGATTAAGGAAGATGGAAACTATGTAGAATTATTATGGATAGAAGGTGGAGGTGTACAAGGAGTTTTTTGGATGATTTTGGATGTTTCAAAACCATGGGGTAATTTGGATCCTTTATTTTCAAGCATAAGGATATATTGGTCGTGGTGCTTCATGATATATCTATGCATCAAATCCATAGCTTGGGTATCTTGGTAAAATTCCTCTAATGATGTTTGGGATTCTTGGTCACTTGAATCATGACCATTTATGATGTAGGATGGAAATTGATTCTCCATGGGGACTTGACAGACTACCTCCTCAAAGGTGTATCATTAGATGATGAGGGGAACTCTTGAGAGGCCATATTTTTATTTTTTGCTTGGGACCTCGTGGTAGGCATTTAGAAAGAGAGAGAGAGCTAGGAATGATAAGGCGGGATGGAGATTATTATGGATGATTGGGTAGACCTTGGATTTGAGATGATGGGGATGATAAAATTGTGTAATGAATGAGAAGGGGATAATGATAGAATGAATGAAAAGGGGGGTAATGATGAAAAGGATAATGATAGAATAGATAGAAAGTAGATAATGATGAAATGATGGAAATAGGGACAATGATGCTACAAGACCAAAAGTGTCTTAATCTAACTATATCCTTAGTTAATAATGATGGGATTTTGCTTACACTAGACTTAGATAATCTCATAGGCAAGGCTTGGATGTGTTCACTCAAGCTTGGATAATCACTTGGCTAAGGATTGGATATGCTTACTTAGGCTTGGATGATCACCTAAACAAGGCTTTGATAGGGATGTTGATAACAAGGATTGGGATCTAAATGGACTCTTGATAATATTGATATTTATAGGATGTGATTTGGACTATGATTGGATGATATTATTAGATCAAGCATGATAAGGATGGGGTTGGATGATAGGATTTGAATAGGATAGAAAGATAAAGAGGATCAATGGTAAAAGGAATGGTGATGATAATGATGATGAAGATAAAATCTAGGTCTAAGGATGATGGTTGGGATGATTAGGGTATGATAATAGATGAAAAGGATAATATGAGAGCAAGATGATGGATTTTGGATGGATAATGGTTTTAGTTGAAATGATGGTTAAGGAGGTGTTTCCTAGTCAACTCTAAAGCTACAAAGGTTAATGTTGTAAATGGAAGTCTGAAGGTGATTTTTGGCAAGAGATAAGAAAACAAGAAGACACAATGGCTAACTTAACTATCAAGGTGATAGGACTAATTTTCAGCAATTCATGATTGGATTCACTGGTTTTACACAATATAAACACACCAAGCATGATAGCACAACCTATATTTAGTCAAGTGTGTGCGTTACCCTAGTCTAGGCCCACCCATAAAAGTGTAATACCTTTAGATGAATGGTTATCTAGGGTATGTAAAGGCCATGGACAACCTCTACACCCCTCACCTTGGAAGGAAAAGTTCCTACCAAGGAGTATGTTACCTTAATAAGACAAATTACATTGTAACTTCGGCAATGATATTGTACCTTGCACCACACTAAGCCAGCAATTGAAAGGTCTTAAAGGATTATAAACATAAGGTTCTTAGTGGATCAATGAATAGTGAGCTCATTTGTAATGCTTGATATTGGTGGGGTTTCCTCTCCTCTCCTCACCAAACATGTCTTGGCAGATTGAGGGTCATGCGGCTTGGCTCAAACAATGCTAGCTACACTTTGGGGTACAAATTTCATTCTCCCCCCTTTTTATACCCCACCCAAAAACATGGTTGAGGTTATCCTTGAGTTGATCGAGTCCCCTAGTAGGCATCCTAATGTGAAATACTATACTAGGTGCTTTTGATCACCCAATATCACATGAAGCATAAGGGGAGAGCATACACACAAGCTAGGAAGCCTTGGGAAAAACTTAATACATAAAAGAAATGAAGATATGTGAGATTTATGATATCCAAGATCACACTAAGTTCAAGGAGAGAGCATATGTCTACACACACATCCAAACACAGTAAAAAGTGTTCATTAACCTTAAGAAAAGAAATGTGCCTAGATTACTGGAAAATAAGCTTTGGACCAATAAATTTGCAAGAAATATGTTAATAGTTTGATGATTTTCCTTCTATCCATGAAAGCCATAGCTACACAAATGTATTAGTTACAAAATAAATCAATCAAATTTTAGGATTAGTTTTAGATCCAAAATCTAAAGATGAATTGTAAATTTTAAATCCCAAATGATAATACCAATGGATTCCTTATGATTTTTTTGATAGATCTTAAAAAATGTTGAAAAATACTTTGATATGAAGAAGTTATGAGTATTTAAAATCTAAAAAAATAAGAAAGGATAAGTTTGAACAAATTTAAATAAATTTTGGTGCAAGATCTAAAAAAAATAACTTAATTCACAATAAATATCTTTGAACCGATTTTCCAATGCATTTTGAATTTTGAAAATCTGATATGTTATGCAAAAGTTATGCCCAATTTTTAAAGCATCCTTTTTTTAAAAAACGTCAATAATTCAAAAGCGTCACTTTGCATCAAAAGTATCACTTTACAAAAAAAAATTTTAACTTTGCATCAAAAGCATCACTCTGCAAAACAAAAGTGTCACTCTACATCAAAATCATCACTGTAAACCTACAAGTCTATAAAATAGAGAAACCAAAAGCATCGATTTGCATTCATAAGTGCCATTGTAGATTTTAAAAGCATTGATCGGCATGTCAAAAGCATCATTCTAGGTTCAATAGCATCACTATAACTTTAAACTTTAAACTCAAGAAAACTCTTTTGGAGATTAAAGATAGGGACATGGGTCTCATCAAGCGTGCCAAAATGAAGAGGGTTAAAAAGATTAAAGGTAAATAAAAGAAAGATAAAGAAATAAAAAATCATAATACCCTCACCTAGAATCTTTGCTTCTCTCCTTGATGAGTGGAAATGGAATGCACCCTTACTCCATTTGATTTTCTCTTGATGTTGATATGTGTATTACTTAATTATGTAGCATAACTTTGATATGATTGATAATAATTGTAAGATGAAAGCTCAAGATATTATTAGGTTTAATTAGGTGCAAAATGAAGGATAAGAGTCTCTAGATATAAATTCTTGAAGAGGAAAATTCAATGGATAGAAATGATTAATAATGCAAGCTAATATTGAAGGAGGATTAGGGTTTGAATCAAGGATGCAATCATATGACAAGTTTCAAATGATAAATAGGATCTAGGTTTAGGGTAGGGATAAGGACAAAAATCCTTATGGCAATGGCTAGGGTTAAGAGGTTAAATGATGAATGGATAAGATTAAAATATAGTGGTAATGGCTAAGATTAAGAGGTCAAATGATGAATGGATAGGATTAAAAGGTAGTTTGACTTTTGGGTAGGTGTTTAGGTTCAATGAATCTAGGAAAGGAGTTAGTTAGACATGTGAAGGGGACACTTTTCACATGAGGAAAAATTTAGATTATGATCCATGTGAACAAGATGGAGGGCTAGGATTAGATGGACAAGGATAAAGGATAAATGGGAATTAAATGATAGAGGAAAAGATAATGGGGATTCATTAGCTTAATTAATTAATTTAATTGAAGGATTTGGCGAAAGGGATAATTAATTAATTAATTAAAATTTAATTAATGAGATCATGTGAAGGGATAATAATTAAATAAATAATAAATATTTATTTAATCAAAGGATTATGGAAAAGGATATTAATTAAATAAATGATTAATATTTATATAATTAATGGATTAGGATAAAGGAGGGAAGGATGGGAATAATTAAATAAATAGTAGATATTTATAATTAATGGTTAAGGATAGGATAAAATGAGGTGTGGTTGGGTAAGGTCATATTTTAGGTGTCTACATATTGATCTGCCATCCCTCTCAATATAATTGTGTGTGTTCATCAAACTTTAGTGTGTTTTAAATGGTGATAGATGCAATTACAAAATATGATAATATTTACATATGGAACATACTAGGAATGAATATTTACATGAAATTTGAGGTGTGTAATTTGAGGGAGAAATGATCCCTTCACCCTAAAAATTAGAAAATGATTTGATTAATACTCACAGTTTGAATAGCATATCTACATGTGACATTATCAGGGTTCCCTATGTGAATAATATATTTCAATTATGAGCATCTATATGTACAAGATATTTGTATGATAGGAATAAATGAACCTCTAAGTCAAGGATCATGGGCTAGAATAGTTATAGTATGTGGTATGAGGGTGAATGGGTGGGGCAAGGGATACAATGAATAGGAAGTGGGCTTGATAGAACTATGATCTCAACCTAACATGTAAACTCCACAAACACACAATATACTTTATAACATTTATGAGCCTAAAAATACATGTAATGCAAGGGGAAATAGGTAAAATGGTTGAAGAGTGTAGATGAATGGGATGGATGTGACTATAGGAGATGTGGAATGTGAATGTGTGGGAAAGATGGAGTCTTGAAAGGATCAAGCCATATATGATAATGTATACAATTATGGCTACGTGTATGTTAGGATCAAAAGGAATTGTTATGAATTTGATGTATAAATCTCAAAACCAAGATGGAGAAAGTATATCCAAAGAGAATAATGATCAAATGGGGAGGATATATGGTGGATGGTTGGGGAATGGTAGGAGATAGGATAAGATATGATATGATGGGATGATGATAGTAACTAAAACAAAGATAATATGAGGACTTGCAAGATAATGGAATTGTCTTCTACACATGGTCCATGTTTTCTTGGTTTTCACCATGATACTTATCTCAATTGCCACAAAGAGTGGTTTTCAACATAAGACATAATATTTATCTTTACTATGTTTGTAATTTTGATTTCTTTTCAATATTTTAAAATTGGATATTTCATGGATTAGGCATAGAACTACTTGAAATGGAGTATGTTGAGTGGTTCATCCAAAGATTCACCTTTTTTATTTTCTAGCTAATCAACACCTAATCCATATTAATTGTGATGACATAAGGACCCAACTAATTAGGCTCAAGCTTACCTTTCTTTTCTTGATTTTGAAGATTCCTCTTATTTTATTTGAGTACAAGGTCATCAATATAGAATTCCTTAGGTTATATCTTTTATTGTAGCTTATATGGAGAAAACTTTGATATGATTGTAGGTGATTAAATATACTGAGGCATTGTTCATCCAAGAACTCTATTTGGTGTAAGCATGTAATGTAATAACCCTCATCATCAATAAGATTCTTCAAATGGATACATAATAGTGAGAGTTTGACTTTGATCAGTAAGATTGATTTGGTTATATTGAATACAAGTGAATATGGAATAGCATCAATAGGTGTGAAAATTCTTGTGTGATAACCACAAATGGTAGAATTGAGGTGGACATTCCAATCACTACAAGTATAATTGAAATTTTTCTTGAATATTTTTTGTATATTTTTGTTCGTTTCCTCCATTTGGCTACTACCTTAAGGTAAATACATAGTGAACTAATGATGTTGGATGTGGAATAATTTTCAAAGGGTGAAAACTTCATGGTTTTTAAAGGGTTTTATATTTCTATGATAATAGAAGATGGGATGTCATAGCAATAAATGATACAATAGAGAATGAATTTGAATATTTGTATTGGTGGTGAAAGCGAGGGGAATGGATTCAACCCACTTCGTAAAGTACTAAGTGGTGGTAATGATAAATTTATGGTCATTGGATGAAGGAGGTGGATCTTACTAACCAAGTCAAAGCCCTACTAAGAAAAGGATCAAGGAAAAATGATAGGTTGCAACACTTGTGAAGGAGCATGAATTAGGTCTCCATGTTGTTGACATGTTATACACCTCTTGACATACTAACATGTGTTATTCTCTAGATTAGGCAATGATAATTAGGTCTCCATATTCTTAATATATTGGCATATGTTATCCAAAGTAGGCAATGGGAATTAGGTCTCCATATTGTTGACATGATATACACCTCTTGACATACACCTCTTGGTCTTCTTCAACTATGCAAATCTAAATTTATCCAAAAAATTCATCCATAAGGGATAAAATTTCATGTCCCACTATGATATCAACTATGATGTCTATATTAGGGAGTGGGAAGTCATCCTTAGGACATGTTTTTTTGATATATCTAAAATTAGTGCAAACATACATTCCCCTAATATGCTTGATAGCTAGTACAACATTTAAAACCCATTCTAGATAGTTGATTGTTTGAATAAATCCCACTCCAATAACTTCTTCAATTCCTCCTTAACTAAAATTACTACTTGGAGATACATTTATCTAAGCTTTTGCTTGGCTATATTAGCATAGGGGTGTACCACAAGGTGATGTACCACTAAATAAGGATTTGATCTAAACATATCTATATATTAAAATGATAATTTTTTATATCATTTCTATGTAACAACATTTTTTTTCCTTGGATTAGAGAGATGCTACCATATATTTGATCTTGGACTTTGTCTCAATGCCAAAATTGATTTGTCCAATATCCTCAACCAATATAGTATATCTCTCTTTCAATTTTGATGTCATAGGGGAGGACCAAGTTCATCATATTTCAACACATCAAGGAGGTTTTTACTAGGAGATACATCCCTCTCTTTTTTTAATTGTTTAGATCTAATAGTGCCTCAAAGAGGTTTTCACTAGGGGATCCTTTATTTTTTTTGAAATTTTCTTTTTTTATGACTGAGGAACTCATCTTACTCAAAGTACACATCAATGTTAAGTTCATAAACAAATCTTAATTTATGATCACCCAAAGTTAGGGTGTCACAAAATCATATAAATTTAATAAAGGCTTCATCATTTTCAAAAACATTAAGAGGCATAGATCCTTGTTGGTTACAATCTATGATTTTAGAATAAGAGAGCAAAAATTTTATGGTAATGATGGTGGTGTCCTGGAATATTGGAGAGATACCTAGAGATCTTTGAATGAGGCTATAATGAATCTATCTATTTTGTTGTCCATAATGTTTGAAATGTTCTCATTATTATTAGAGGTTTTAGACAATTCTAAAAATTATGCTTTTGATGGAATATATAAAATACATCTTCTATATTTTTTCCTTAGGACATATTGGTTCTAGAGTCCATTTTTCATGAAGTCCCAATCCTTTCCCCTTATATTTTATATTTTAACTAATTAAGAGGGGGATGGGGAACTATTGTTATAGGTACTTAAGAATAATGTTGGTTGAATATGAATCTTCCTTTTATAACCAAGTAGTGATGTCCTCCTCAAGGTTATCACCCTCAAGTGCATCTAGTGACCAAAAAATTGATAATCCTTAATATTGCATTATTTCTAACTTCCTTTTGAAGTGATTTGGCAATATGAATTGGGAAAAGGAAAAATTACATTAACGTGAAAGGAATTATTCAACTCATATCATCCACATCCCTTGCCAATGATCTTGACATCTGGGATTTTAGGATTATGCTATACCAATGATCAGGCGACTAACATATGTGATGAATGATCATGCTATGTCAGTCGCCTGATCATGCTAAAAAGTATTTTAGCATGATCATTGGTATGACATATGTTAGTCGACTAATCATGCAAAAAAGTAGCATTGCATGATCAGTCGCCACATACCAACAATCTCCCACTTGGAGACTGATCAGGCTCCACACCAACACAATCTCCCACTTGGAGACTTATCTTGGACGACACTCTTGCAATTACAGCTCCCACTGGAAATAAGTACCTTGGACCCTGCTGCTCTATTATACTTGAATTCAACTTTCAAGGCCAACTAAAGCTGAAGAGGATCTCAGCTTCTCCCTTGTCACCGCCTTCGTAAACATATCTGCTAGATTGAAATCTGTATGTATCTTGTCCATCTTGACCTGTCCATCCTCCAACACCAACCGAATGAAATGATATCTCAACTATATGTGTTTTGTTTTAGAATGAAAGGCAGAATTCTTTGCAAGATGTATAGCACTCTAGCTGTCTGTAAACAAGTAATTTTCATCCTGTTGTTTTCCCAACTCATCCATGAAAATTTGCAGCCATATCATCTCCTTTTCTGCCTCTGTTGCATCAATATACTCTGCCTCTGTGGTGGATAAAGCAACCACCTTTTGCAATCAATCAATCCAACTCACTGTTGTCGCACCAACTGTAATTACATAACATGTGGTACTTTGCTTGGTATCTATATCCCCTGCCAAATCTGAGTCAACATAACCTTTTAAATTAGTATTAGAGCCCCCAAAACATAAACATTTATTGGATGTACCTCTCAAGTACCTGAGAATCCATTTTACCGCATTCCAATGCTCAACTCTTGGATGACTCAAATACCTGCTAAAAATTCCTATGGCATGTGCAATATTCGGTCTTGTGCATACCATGGCATATATTAAACTGCCTACAGTTGAAATATATGGTATCTTGGACATTTTTTCTTCCTCCTCTTGTGTCTTTGGACACATATCCTTAGTCAATTTAACATGACTAGGCAAAGGTGTGTTGACAGCTTTTGCATTCTCCATATGAAATCTCTGCAACACATTTTCAACATAATTAGCCTGAGATAAAAACAATTTTCTATTTTTCCTATCTCTACAAATTTTCATACCAAGGATTTATTTTTCTACCCCTAAATCCTTCATAGCAAAAGATTTTTCTAACTTTTGTTTTAGCTCATTTATGTGATCCATGTTAGACCCTGCTACAAGCATGTCATCAACATATAAACATAAAATAATGTAGTTGGCATTATCCAACCTCTTAAAATAAACACAATGGTCAGAATTACACCTATTGTAGCACTGCTTAGCCATAAAACTATCAAATTTCAAGTACCATTGCCGAGGTGCTTGCTTCAAGCCATATAAAATTTTATTCAATCTGCACACTAGTTTCTCCTTACCTTTGACCTCAAATCCTTGTGGTTGTTCCATATATATTTCCTCTTCCAAATCACCATGGAGAAAGGTTGTTTTAACATCAAGCTGTTCTAAATGCAAATCTTCAATAGCCACAATACTTAAAACAATATGAATAGAAGTCATTTTAACAACTAGAGAAAAAATATCATCAAAATCAATACCCTTTTTCTGTACAAATCCCTTTACAACTAATTTGGCTTTAAATCTCTTCTTACCTCCATCCTCCTCTTTCAGCCTATAAACCCATTTTTTTAGTAAAGCCTTTTTACCTGCAAGAAACTTGCATAATTCCCAAGTCTAGTTTTTCAGCAAGGAGTCCATTTCTTCTTCCATTTCATGCTCTCATTGAACCTTGGTATCCACCTGCATAGCTTCATCATAATATTTCGGTTCACCGGCATCATTTAACAAAATAGTATACAAAGAGGGAGAGAATTTTTCTAGAGGTCTACTTATCCTTGAAGATCATCTAACATTCATAGGATTTTGTGGTAATTGTTGTTGTTGTTGTTGCCCAGCATGAGGAACCACTGAAACATCATTTTTTGGAATATCATCCAACACTGTATAATCATTTTCTTTCTTCTCATGCTGTAGCAACAGATCTTTGTACAATACTTTCTCATTGAATATGACATCCCTGCTTCTCACAATTTTTTGATTTTCAAAATCCCAAAGCCTATAACCAAATTCATCAATGCCATATCCAAAAAATACACATTTCTTTGATTTTGCATCAAGATTGGTTCTATTTTTAGAATCTACATGTGCAAATGCTTCACAACCAAAGGGTTTGAGAAAAGAATAACTCACCTTCTTACCTTTCCATGCTTCCTCTAAAATACCACAACATAAAGGACTAGAGGGACCTCTATTAATTAAATAAATAGCAGTGTTTACAGTCTCTGCCCACATTTTTAAAGGAAACCCAACATGCAATCTCATAGTTCATGCACACTCCATTATTGTTCTATTCATGTGCTCAGCCACTCCATTTTCTTATGGAGTCCTTGGAACCATTTTCTACCTACGAATACCATTAGAGGAACAATAATCTTCAAACTCTTTGCTGCAATACTCACCACCATTATCAGATCTGAGACATTTTAGCTTTTAACCTGTCTCATTCTCAACCAAGCTTCTCCATTTTTTAAAAGTTTCAAATACATCATATTTCTGCCTGAGGAAATAAATCCATACCTTCCTAGTTGCATCATCAATGAATGTAACATAATACAGAGAGCCACCGAGAGAAGATACCTGAGCTAGTTCCCATACATTTGTCTGCACAAGCTCCAATTTCTCATCTTTCTTTTGCTTCCCATCATTAAGAAAAATTACTCTCTTTTGTTTTCCATACACACAACTTTCACAGAAATCCATATTAACACATTTTAGACCTGGTAAAACATTATTTGAATGAAGTAATTTCATACCTTTTGCACTCATATGCCCAATTCTATTATGCCACAGTGCTGATTCAGAGTCCACAACAACTGTATGATCTTCTACCTACTAAACTGCAGCAACTATTCCTGAACATTGACCTTTTTTTGTAACAATTAAAGTAGAAGGAACAATATGACCTGTACAAATATATAAGGTTCCTACTTTCACGCCTTTTGCTACCACTAAGTCACCCTTTGTGACCTTCCAATTTTTATCACTAAATGTAACAACACAACTTTCATCATCTAGTTGCCTCGCTGAAATTAATTTTTTGCTTAACTTTGGAATATGCCTTACCTCATGTAGTAGCCAATGATTCCCATTCTACAACTTAATCTTGATTCTTCCCATTCCAACAATCTAACAAGGTTCATTATCTCCTAAATAAACCAACCCAAAATCCCCTTGGACATAATCAAGAAAATAACTTCTATGGGGGGTAGCATGAAATGAAGCTCTTGAATCTAACACCCAAGAATCATCAGCATTATCAAGGGAAAGAATCAAATCATCCTTGTCAGATTTATTACTTACCACATTTTCCTCTTTACTTCCTTCCTTTTTGTCTCCTTCTTTATTTTTCCAAGACCAACAATCTTTCTTTAAATGACCCAGCTTACCACAGTACCAGCAATCCCTCTTGTCTCTAGATTGGGACCTTCTATCCTTTGATTTTCCTTGTGACTTCCCACGATTTCTAGAATTGTTTCCTCCCTCCTTTTTTTTGCTTCTGCTTTCTGCATTCAAAACACTACATGATGTGGATGTTCCAACTGAGCTTTTCCTACAAATTTCCTCACTCAAAATAACACCAACAACATCATCAAATTTCAATGTATTCGAACTAGAAATAGAATTGCTAACAGCTATTACCAAGCTATTCTAGCTTTCAGGTAAAGAACACATAATCAAAAGAGCCCTAACTTCTTCATCAAAGTTTACTTTTAGAGAAGTTAATTGACTGGTGACTGTGTCAAACTCATTTAAATGATCAGTAATTGACCCACCTTCTACCATTTTCATATTAAATAAATGCTTCATAAGAAATACCTTATTCGAAGTGGAAGGATTTTCATATAACTTCACCAGGGTTTCCATCAACTCTTGAGTTGTCTTTACTTTTTTAATATCGAATGCCACCAATTGTATCAGGCATAAATGAATACTGCCAAGAGCCTTTCTATCCAAAATCTCCCAGTCCTCATCAGAAATCGCTTGGGGTTTCTTGGTTTTCCCTTCCAATGGCCACCATAAATCCTTCTGATAGAGTTAGTCCTCCATCTGCATCTTCCATAACTGATAGTTTTGCCCATTAAACTTCTCAACCTTCTTACCCTCGTCTGCAATTACTCCCACTCAACCTTGAGACCTTCCTATAGATAATAATTGAAAGACAACCTGCTCTGATACCACTTGTTAGGGTTAGAAAGGCAGATATCTAACAATTAAATGCAGATTTTAGTAATAAACAGAGAAACTAAAAACACACAAAATAGATTATAACACAAAGAATTTAACATGGTTCACCCAATCCGGGCTACATCCACCAAACCGCAACCATCCAATGATTTTATTATCCAGTACAAAAACCTATTACAATCTTGTGAATAATCATGTTTTTCATCATCATGTAACATCCATCTGAACCCCTTTTTTTATCAAGCTTAGAAGCTTCCAGATTTTGGGTTCTACAAAATCAGATTTTTCTTTTTCGTTGTTTTTTCCCTATTTTGGTGATGACGCAAAAAATTAGGAGGAAAAATTTTCTCGGGGGCTGCCGCCCCCGAACCCCAGCAAGGATACATGCTAGGTTGTACAATATACCATGGGCTATATAGTATAGCATGATTAGTCGCCACATACCAACACTATTATAAGTATATTATAAATGTATTAGCATTACATTATTTTGCATTGCAAAGATCAAGCATGGTAATCTCATGTTCAAAATTATACATTAAATATGAAACAAACTTCTTAGCTAGGTCAACAAAGTATGAAATTGAACCTTGGTGAAGGTGCATGTACCATTCTAAATATTGTCCTCTTATACTATGAGGAAATAAAAGTAGATGTAAGTGGAATCTGATTGGGGGATACAAGAAAGTTTGGAAATATGTAGATGGTGTGTAGAAGAGGGATAAAATGGTTCTATGGGAATTGAGGATGGTATAGGTTGTATGGAGAAAGGGAGAGATGAACTAGTTGAGATAGTGGGATTTGGAGTATGTGCCATAGTAAGTGGCATAGTGGGATGAGAAGAAGCAATGGATATGTTGAGCTGGAGTTGAGGTATGGGATTAGGATTAGTTTGATAAATATGAATGTGTCAAGAAGGTAATGAAAGAGGTGGAAGTGAGATAGGTGGAATTCCTGCTATCATGCTATTACAAAGGAATGGGTCTAGTGAAGAAATATTAACCCATGAATTTTCAAACATATTCTTAAGGGTTTATTGGTGTACAAAATCTCCCAACTTAGAGATGTCAACATGGGGAGGAAGTTTGGAACCATCTATATGATTTATTCTAAAATTGTGTCTTTATTTAAGTTGATAACCTTATTCAATAAGTCCATGGTTTTAGGGGTAATAACAAATTTATGAGACCTAGGAGACATTTTGGGTTGTGTAACCATAATTTATTGTTCATCTTTTGGTTCTTGTGAGGAAAGTTGGTTGGGCATTCCTCTTATGATAGAAAAATCACGATACTCATAACCAAGCATACAAGAAGTAAAAGGTAATTGTTGCTCCATTTGCTTATGGGTTTGTTAGCACATAATGGGCATGAAATGTTATATTGTGTAGTTTAGGAAATTATTGTGAGATTTTTGTGCTAGGTATGTGTTATATTAGGTTCAAGGACTTAGTTATGTTGAAGTGAGATATAATTATGGATGGGTGGACATATATGTTTCCCTTATAGAATTTTGATCAAAATCTTAGATTAAAGCATGTATAATAGGGTTTTCCTTCTTGGAGCAGCCAATATTTTCTTGAAAACTCAAAATAATCATGAGAAATATCATAATCATGGGATATAAAAATTTACAAAGTTTCCTTGCTTATAAATACTAGCATGAGGAGATGAGAAAGTAGAACACAATGAATGATTTTCCTAGAAAGATTAAATAATTGTTTAGCTCAAATGACATCTGTGATACCAAGTGGCAAGTATGATAGGTTTCTCAAATGATGAGAACACATGCCTCAGGCACATGAGGTGAGACAAAAGAATAAGAAATCCTAAGTAATATTAAGCTAATTGTGAATAGGTCAATCCTAGAAAGTTGATATCCTAACTCGATATGTAAAGACACTATTTACACTAACACCCCCTCAAGTGAAAATTAGGGAGTACTATATGAAAAAATGGTGATGGGTCTCAGCTACTAGCCATGTTAGGTATCCATGTACAATGAAATGTCTCATAAAGATAAGAAAAGGAGAAAACCCAATGGGAATAAAACTCCTCTCCAAAAGGGAGAAAGATAAGGATAAGACCTCCTCAAAAGATGTTCCATGAAGATGAAGACCTCCTAAAGCATGTTAAAGTTGTAAACTCCACCAAAGATGATAGTGTCTACTAGAATAAATGAACCTCCAAAGAATGTATATCAAGGTAGAAAATACAAAACACTACATGTGTGAACATATAGTACACTACTCAACCATTAATACATAGATGTCACAAATATAAACATGCTTTGTAAAGTTAAAGATGAAAATAGTACTATGATCAAGGAGTACAAAACATACAATGCATCAGTGACATGTAGTACACTCCCTTTCAATGATTTCTAGATTAGATCATGTGAGAATTTTTGCATCAAATTTGATGCGAAAATTCTCACATGATCTAATCTAGAAATCATTGAAAGAGAACAATATGGATTGTGGAAACTTGATATCATTAAATATAGTACACTATTAAAATATGCAGGGTGCTCTACATAAATACTAGAATCTCACAAAATGTGATCAACTAAAAATTTCCCCCATAAGAGAGATAAAGAGAGAAGGTCTATGTGACCCATATAGAAATTAGAAGGTTTCTCTATTGCTCCACTAAAACCAAGGAAGCATTAGCATAACACTATGATAATAGCTCACTTAATGTTGAAAATGAAAAGGTATCGGTAGATCAATTAAAATTAGGCACATAAGTGTGCACAAGAATGTAGAAGTAACATCAAGTTCAATATGGTGTACAAGCAACTAAAAAGGGTGTGCAAAATTCCAAGACACACATGTTTGAGGTGAAAATCACTAGGATTCATTATTGTGATGTAAAAAAATAAAGTACATACCCACCCCCATTACAATTTATAACTTAGTTTTTTTACAAAAGAGGTACTATAGATGTGTAAAATTTCCTCTCTAGGGAACACACATTTAGATTTTGGCACTTTATATGAGAACATTTACAATCATATTTTTTGTTTGAATTCTTATAAGTGTTTTGAAAAGAATAATTAGAGTATTATGTCATGTGGTGGACAATGAAGAGATAAATGTATAATGTCTTACAAACCTTTAAAAAAAAAAAATGACACCCCCATTATTCAAAAAAATGATCCCCCCTAAAAAATTTATAGTGATATGAAAATTTATTTTAATGCATTGACAGTCTCCACAAAGTGAAATTAATGTACAAATTCTCAAAATAGGTATATCCAGAATTTGTAATTTTGGAATATAGTCAAGAAAAACTATCAACACCACTAAATAGGGCTCAAAAATTAAGTAGGTTTAAAAAAGAGGCACCTATAAAAGAGTCCATATGAGCCTAAACAAATCCTATGAAGTTCTAAAACCAAAAATTATGCAAGATAACCTCTAAGGATCTATGATTTTATAAAATTCTATACAACATATTGAAAAAATATATCATTAAATAGAGGATGAAAAAATTAACTCAAAATATGTTCATATGGCCAAGAACTAGGCTCCTAAAGTTGAGCTACAAAATAGACTGGTCATTAGTTAATGTGGTAGTTTGGGGGATAAATACTGATGTCATGTTGATGTCAACAGATGATATACACTAAAATATTTCATTGACTAATGCAATATTTTTCCAAACTTTTGATTATTGAAAAAAATTAACATGTGATTGGAATATTCCTTCCAACAGATAGAATTCAACTACTGAAATAGTTTGCTGGAGAATGAAATATGTTATTTTTGGTGAAATATTATGTCAACAACAATAGTGAATAGTGCAAGCTTAGACTTGCATATGATGACATCATGCTTGTGTATGGAGTACCTACAAAAAAATTAAAAAAAAATCAATCGTACAAATGATGTAGGGGCTCGTTCTACATATGAACTGAGATGGTAGTTGATGTAGAGGATGGTACTACTATGCAACAATGATACAATGCTTATAAATTTGTACTGATCTGTACAGATTGTTTTCATATGACCTCCATTGGTGGCCTCTCAAAAACTCAAAAATTTTCTTGTTGTCAAAAACCAAAGTGTTATATGTATGAATATTCACTTCTCATCTCCTTTAAGCATAATGGTGACATTTGTTTCACTCCAAGATGCATCATCTGAGAGATAATTGGACCATGATCCTTAAAAATTCAAGAGAGAAAGGGAATGGATTTACAAGATTTCTTTGATACCATGTTGGAGCAAAGAAGATCTACTTGCAAAATCAAAATAATCCACAAAAATTAATATGTAATATGAAAAATATCATAAGAATGGGATGTAAAAATGTACAAAATATTTTTGCTTACAAAGGAAAGGATGAGGATGTGAGAAGGTAAAACATAAAGATTAACTAAGCCTCCAAAGATGAAACACTTGTCTAGCTCAAATGACATGTGTGCTAGTTTGTGGAAAGTATGCATGTACTAGGTGTCTCAAATGATGAGGACACATGTCTCAACCACATGATGTGAGATAAAAGCATATAAAATCCTAAGTAAACTTAAGCTAAGTGTGAATAGGTCAATCCTAGAAAGGTGATATCTTAACTAGATATGTAAAGACACTATTTATACTCACAATCCTTACTTGAGAAAAAGATGTAGATTCCAAAGTATGTCTTTATTTTAAGATGAATGGGTTGAGGATTGCTAAATTAAGACAAAATACATTCTTAAGAAAGAGAGGTTAAATGTTTTGGTGTGATTCTAAGATCTTCATTTAATTTTTCAAATGTTGATGTGTGATTTTAATGATAAAAGTGTGGATTATATAGATGTTTATAGGATGGTGTATTTCTTTTTCCCTTGTTGAAAGATATTGGTGTTGGATTTTTGTTTGTGACAAGGATGAAAAGGTAATTAAATGTTTTTTTTAATTTTTTTGGAAATAAATAGGAGCTCAATTCTCAAGGATGTCAATTTTTTGGTTTTTTTAAATTAAAGATAGAACTACTAGAGGATAATATACTACCATTAGTTATTAGACATATTTTTTGATTTAGAGTGAGTTCAAATTGGTAGAATATGTGAATGTGATTGCTAAAATACATGAAAAGATCATTATTCTATAGACATATTGAAACAAAGACTAACAAATTTTGTGATTAGATAAACTAGATGAATATGATCATTGATTTATAGAGCAATATTCATTATTTCATGGATAGGGTCGATGATTTAAACAAATTATGAAGAAGAAGAAATTGTTGGTTAAAAAATGAAATCAATGAAGTATAGACAAGACCGTTGAAATAGAGGCTTGACAAGTTTAAATAATTTTTGAGATTTCTAGTCTACTAAGACATAAGCATTGGTTTACAATATGGGATTATTGAAGGTTCTAAAATATAGCTGAAATGGAGATTTGAAAAAAATTGATGATTGAAATAAAGATTTAACAATTTTAATACATAACTATTATAGAGACAAAATTGTTGATTTAAAGAATATATCCACATAAAGTTGGACATGACTATTGAAACAAAGATGTAAACTACAACTAGACTATAGTATGTGTGATATAAGAGGGATTTGCTGCACATGGGTCCCTTTATTCTCAAGATATCACCAAGGAACGAACTACCCTTATACACCTCAACATAAGCAAGTCAATGAAAATATAGGAAAAGTATACCTTAAGTTGTGTTTCAGAGAATGTTATTTCAAATCTTGAGAGAGTGAAACCCCAAAATTTTAGCCTCAAATCAACGAGCTCTAGGCCAAAAGATAGTAGCATGGTTTATGGATGCTAGTGTGACACATTGTCATTTAAAAGGTCCATTGGCTTCCTAAACAACAGAGGGCTTAGGAGCTCAAGTGGAAAAAACTAGGTTTCACTTATAAGCTTAGGTTTGGAATGTACTAAGTGAAATAAATGAACAAGAAGCTGAAAAACTATAACAAGAACAAGGGTACTCAGAGGGAGCTTACCTTTTGCAGGATGTTCAAGCCTTCACTCCAAGCTCCACTTTGCACCTACATAGAGAAGAACAAGGGGAAAATGTTGGGGCTGTATAGGGGCCTACCTCTGTTAGACCCATGTTTTGGTATTCCCACCTCCACAAACAACCAAGTTGGAAAGGAGTGTAAATGAAGTAAACAAAGCATGTGGTGGAAGAAAAACCCGCTCAGGAGTAGATCCCACACCACTAGATAGTAAATGAACAAGGAAAGTGAAAGAGAGAGAGCATTACCCATGGGCCTAGACCCTCTCTGAAGCACATGGATGCATCGTTGAATGCTTGCTTGAGAGAAATTGT
Source organism: Sequoia sempervirens (assembly GCA_007258455.2). Lineage (NCBI taxonomy): Eukaryota > Viridiplantae > Streptophyta > Pinopsida > Cupressales > Cupressaceae > Sequoia > Sequoia sempervirens. Next base: position 306,872,963 of record VDFB02105785.1, read on the forward strand.
TGTTGGAGTGACATTAATTTGGCATGGCTTCACTTGTGAGAGTTTTTCTATCTAGGATGAAGAGAACTCAAGACTAGAGAAAATAACAAGAGAGCTTGAATGAATGACTTCCAACCCCAAATTAGAGCAAGAAAGGGGTTTTTAATGCATGCAAGGGTGGAAAAGAGTCATTTCATCTGAAACCCAACTGCTAGGACACGTGTCAAAAGAGTCAAGATTCTAGATTCCTCATTTCAAACTTAGAAAATTGTTAGGACATCCACGCACCACGCATACGTCCAAAGCCTAGATTTTCGAAAAACATGTCATTAGGATTTTGTTGATCTGCCACAAGTCTACATAGAGTTACAATTGTGAAATTATGACTCATGGGGATTTTGTCATTAATGCTCTAAGGTGTCATAAATTCTAGGAAAAAATGCAAAAATATGGAATTGCCCCTAGGTGCAATTATCCGACATTACATTTTTCCCCCACTTTAGTGGGCTTGATTTTGGAAAAAATCAGACTCACTAAAGTAGAGAAGAAAAATTTCAATTGAATTTTGAATTTTACAGATTTGTGTGCTAAGGAAAAGGGACCATAGAGGCCACCGAAGTTGAGCTAACTGATATCAAAGGTGCCCCTAGCATCCAAGCTCAACAAACAATGATGAAACAGTTGTGGAAAATTGTTCAAGACTTTAACCTGCAAAACTCAAATGTTGGGTCAGCCTCAAAAAATTAGAAGCTACAATGGATAGAAGAATGATCAAGAAAAAGTCATCGATTGGAAGGAAAAATATGATCAAGAGGTGACTATATGCCCTCTCTTGAGTTTTCCTTCAGCTTGGTGGAGTAAATTTAGGAGAAACTGGGGAACCACAAACTCTAGGAAAAATGGGCCTGGGAGGCCTATATATACCCAGGTGGGCCCCCAAAAGGGTCATTTTCACTATTCACTACGAGAAAATTGTTGACTTTTATGAGAGAAAAGTCAGAAAAATGCCTAGCAGGAGGGAGTACGAGGCATCGAGGTTGGAGCAACTACGTCAAGACATCATCGAGGGTCACAAGGTGGACTAGGTAGGCCTCTAAGCCTTGTTCTTTGTGAATTTTAGCTTAGTTTGAGCAATTTTTTAGGCGGCAAGGTGCACAGGTGTCCTTTTTTGCACCCACGTCCATAATACGACTGTCATCCATAGTCTACACCTAGGTCCTGACTCCACACTGTCATCTTGAGGATGTGTTGGCATCCTCAAGGTAGCTATGGTGGTCAAGGATGCATTCATGGAACGCATAGGTTTTAAGTAATTTTTGCTTTCATAATGAAATTCAATGTTCTAACTTAGAATTTTTTCACTTTTTGTAGGAGTACCCAGAGATTTGAGAGAATCTTGGAGGGCGAGCATCCTAACTCATTCGTGAGTAGAGGGACCATATATCAAATGATGAGGTCACACACCTCGAGTAGGTTGGTCTCTGGCATGTATTTACCATGCCAGAGATGAGATACCACAAGAGGATGCTTACAGCCCTGATGGAGCGGTGGGACGCCACCACGTCATCTTTCCAATTTCCCTATGGATGGATGACCATTACACTTGAGGGCATCTATTAGATCCTTGGTCTACCCATTCATGAATGATAAGTGGATCTAGATGATACATGATTGGCGTTGGAGCAGAGGGAGGGTGTCCTTTACTGCTCAAGGAGGACAGATGGCAACAATAGCATGGGCAACATATACACACACTAGTATGACAAGGCAAGGACTACTGCACCATTGATGCATCGACTTATGGTCATGACCATGGCATTTCAAATCATGATAGATAGGTGAGGCTCGTCCTTGAATGGGGGCCTCATCCATACTATCAAAGAGATGGTCAAGCATCATACTAGTTTTTCTTGGGGGCACAGCATGTTGGTGCACTTTACCAGGAGTTAGGTTGATAAGTTCATTATGAGTACCATAGCCTTACTGTGTGCACACTTTTGCAAGTGTGAGCCTTCACCCACATCATGTGCACCTGGCCAGTCAGTTTTCCCTAGTGATTGTTGTATCACATTCCTATGGCCCACTGGTATGACATGACAGGCCAGTGGAGGTTTGGTGATCTACATTTTTGGTAGCTATAGTTCGACATTGTTGTAGCAGTTAAGGTTCGGTGGAGACCCTACCAATTTTTCTGATGGGTGGACAATGGTAGGTACTCACGGAACCTACAACGGGACTATTTTTTGATAGGTCACCATGATTATGTTATAGTACCTTATTACTAGAGTCGGGTCATGCAATAGCATGGCCATCCTTAGACTATTCCACTAGATGTTCCCACCTATACTAGGGCTTATAGGAGTGCAATGAAGGTTAGGGATCACCCTCACCCCACTATTATTGATATTGTCCCCTTTGATGATGATGAGCTCAATCATGATTAGCCAGACACCCATAGCGGCGGCGAATAATGTTGAGGTAGCTGCTAATTTTTTGCAATGGTGGGAGAGGTATTGTCCTGCTCCTGTGTTCAGTGAGGGTGCCTTGAGAGGGGACCCTAGTCCACAAGAGGATTTTCCTCCCCATCCCCTATAGGATAGATGGAGAGGGTGCCAGTAGGCTAGCGGGGAGGAGGAAAGGGCATGAGAGGAGGAGGCGACGCCTTCGAGACCGAAGCAGTGGAGGAGATCGGACCCCCCTATGGCTATCCCTATCTCTTTGGCACCACCATCTCCAACTGTTCCAGTGGTAATGGCCTTAGCATCACCAGAAGTAGCCACCAATGTCAGCGGCATGGGTCCCAGCACTGACCCTCACCCTAATCCTACATGGTAGCTAGGGGATCTAGGTATTCATAGTACATTGTTTATGTTTCTTTGCTTTTAATTTTTCTTGTTTATGATACATATATACATGTCATGTGATACTAATTCCTCTATTTTTCTCTATGGTTGTAGAGGATGCATAGGGATGGATTGGGTTGATGGCTCAGTGCATTTTAGAGGTTGCCCCTGACGTGTCGATCCAGGGGACAGTTCTTGAGGCTTTTTGATCGGTATATGTGAGATGACATGCTGCCCCCACTTTTGAGCTGGTAGCACACCTAAGGACCCCTTACGAGGAGTGAGGCACAGAGATTGTGTAGTTGATTGTGGAGTTGACTACTATTTGGGGATAGTGTGACCAGCTATCAAGGGAGTTGTAGACGGTTCTCGACGAGTGAGACATGGTAGTGAGGAGGGTCGATGCCACTGAGTAGGCATGTGATGCCCTCCAGAGCTATCTCAATGACCTCAATGGGAAGTCGACAATTATGACCCCAGCAAAGGTTCAGTGGCTACAATATGAACTAAGGTAGGTGGATCTGACTATATCTTCCTTACAGGGAGAGATCAGATGGATGCAGGCAACTTTTTTCGTATCAAGCTCACACTGATCCCACTCCATGACTACTGTACAACCTCTCTTGAGGGTACTAGAACAACCTCTAGAGGTGGAGAGATCTTGGAGCCATGCACCACAGTGATAGGGGCTCATCATTTTGCACATCATTTTTGTAGTGAGATACATACACATACATATATACTTTTAGATCTTTTGTATAGACATATATTCAGTAGCCACTCATTTTTTGTAGCAGTGGCCCAATACATGTATATGACATTTGATACATACATGTGTATATATATATGGATACACCGATTCTGATATTATGGCTTTATTTGTGTGTATATTTTTTACTTTCGTGTATGTTTATGCTATGGATTTTATATCTTATATGGATGTATGTTTACATTAGATGCTAACATGATTTAATAAACACAAATGGTTGTATGTTAACTAAATACAATGATGGTCTAATTGCCTTAAAATATGTAATGAGATGCATGGACACAAAGCATAGCAAAACACATGTATGTATGACACACACACACATGGTCATATCATAACACAAAAAAAAATCATAATGTGTTAATTAATAATGTCAATATATGTAGTGCTACTACCCTTTCATGGAGAGAACACCACACGAGTGACACATAGAACACTATGCATAGTATCGACAAAGATGCATCACATTAACTAGCTCTTTTAAAGGCATCCCATCCATAGACAAAAATCCATAAGCACCTGAGCCATATACATAGATCATAATGTAAGGGCCTAACCAGTTAGGACTAAATTTCCCTCTCTAATCAGGCAGTGCATTTACATTTTGTTGGTTTTCACAGAGAACCAGGTCTCCTAGCTTAAAGGTCCTAGGAAGTACACTTTGATTATATTGTCTTGATAACGACCATTGATAAGCTTTAAGATGATCAAGGGCCTATAAACGGCGCTTGTCGAGCATCTCTAGTTGATGCAAATAGTTAACTCAGTAAGTTTCATCATCAATTAACCCCTTTAAGGGAAACTCGTAAGGATGGAATTTCCAATTCCAAAGGCATGATTGCTTTGGCACCATTTATGAGGTTGTAAGGAATTGTTCATGTCACCATATAGGCACTTGTATGATAGGCCCACAAAGCATACATTAATTGAATATGCCAATCCTTACTATGCTTATTGATTGTTTTATGAAGAATGAGTTCAAGAGTTTTTTTAGACGCTTCCGCTTGATTGTTGGACGGTGGATAATATGGTGTAGAAAACCTATGTTGGATATGAAACTTCTACAAGAATTGCTTTACTTCCTTGTTTTTGAATGGTCTACCATTGTTAGAAATAAGTGTAGCAGGAAATCCAAAACAAGAAATAATGTTGTTCATGAGGAAACTACAGATAGCTTCAGGGTTTGTGGATCAGAGTGGAATAACTTTGACCCATTTCGTAAAGTAATTTGTAGTGGTAATAATAAAGGTATGTCCCTTAGAAGAAGGAGGCGATATTTTTTTGATAATATCCAACCCCCATTTTGTGAATAGCCAAGGAGAGGTTTGGTTATGTAACTCTTGAGCAGGTGCATGAATAAGATGGTTGTGTTATTGACATTGAAGGAACTTTTTGATAAAATCAAAGGAATCTTGTTCCATCATTTTCCAATAGTACCCCATGTGTATCAACTTTCTCGCTAGAGATCTACCACCAAAATGTCCACCCCGGAGCTTGAATGGACTTCCTTAAGGGTTAGGGGTATTTCTACTTTAGTGAGACACCTAAGAAGCAAGTCGTTATAGGCTTTTCGATAAAGAACATCGAATAAAATGACATAACATGCTGAAAGCTTTCATATACAAGTGTGGTTATTTTTTGTTGCATCGTCCAGAAAGTTTCCAGTCTTTAAGTAGGTGTAGATACTAGAAAACCATTCTCTCAAGTCTACGTGAGAACACAAAAGATACTTGGATTCAGGTTGATTGGAAACTGTAGGGGTTCACAAGACCTGAACTAAAAAGTGGTATTCTTTCATATACTCTTCTGAAGGCACCAAGGAAGCAATGCTCGCCATGGCATTGGCATGTCTATTTTCTCTCCTAGGGACCCTATCTATTATGAAAGAGGAAAACTACTTAAGCAAGGACAAAGAAAGATCTCGGTACCAAGACAACTTACTTTGTTTAGCTTGATGGTTCCCATAATCTGATTCACATTAATCTTAGAATCGCCTAGTATATAGAGATGTTTGATTCTCAATGTAATCACAGCACGCAAGCCAGCAATAAGGGCTTTGTACTTAGCGATGTTATTGGTGCAAGGAAAATCTAGTTGGAAGGATAGAGGGATCGGTTTACCTTCTGGGGATATCAATACCACACCTACTCCAGAACCAGTTTGACACCTCGATCCATCGAAATACATTTTCCATTCAAGGTTGTAGTTAATTGTGAAAATATTTTTGTCAAGGAACAAATCCAACCTAGGGAAGGACTGAGATGAAGGAGCATCTACCAGTTGATCAAAAACTACTTGACCCTTTATTGATTTATGAGTAATGAACTTTATATCAAACTTAGAAAGCAACATAACCCACTTCACTAGTCTCCCAGTAAGGTCATTGCTAGAGAACAAATGCTTCAAAAGATTAATTTTTACTATGACGTGTGTTTCGGCATGGAGAAGGTAGTGCCTCAACTTATGTGTAGCGAATACAAGAGTGAGGCATTTCTTCTCCATTGAGGAATAACGAGTTTCGTAATTGACTAGAACATAGCTGATGTAGTAGACCGCTCTTTCTTTCCTTGCGTCATCATATTGAGCTAGTAAAGCTACCAAATCATATGGTGATGCAGCAAGGTAAAGCAAAAAGGGCCTATCTTGCATAGCCGGCATCAATACGAGAGGGTTGGCCAAATAAGTTTTGATTGAATCAAAAGATTTCTAACACTCCTCATCCCATATGAAGCGAATTTCCTTTTTCAATAAGTGAGTGAAAGGGAGGGTACAATTAGCCAACTGAGATATAAATCTATGAATCGCCTGGATCTTCCCATGTAGAATTTACAACTCGGTGATATTTCTTAGTGAAGGCATGTTAACAATGGCATCAATTTTATTTGTGTCAACTTCAATTCCATAGTGAGAGACTATGAACCCCAAAAGCATGTTGGCATCCACGCTAAACTCACACTTATGGGTATTGAGTCTCATCTTGTAGAGTAGAAGCCTTTCAAAGATAAGATGAAGGTTCTTCACATGATCTTGATGAGTTACCAATTTCACCAAGATGTCATCAACATCTTCTAAGATTTTATTGTAGACACGAAAAAATGTACCGATTGATCCTATACACTTGATCCTGATTTTACTAACAGCACTTCATCATAATTCATCTCCTTTGTTAGTCATTTAATTAAATAATCTTTCTTTAATTAAATTCATCACATTTCACCTCTTAGTTAAATAAATCATTTTTTAATCTAATTAAGTCATCATCTCTTGTTAATTAAATAAATCATTTTATTTAATTAGCTTTTATGGTCCTCTCTTAATTAAATAATTCATTTTATTTAATTAATCTCTAAAGTCATTCTACTAAATTAAATAAATTAATCTTTATTTGATTTAAAACTAATATCATCCCCTTTTAATTAAATAAATCAAAATCTTATTTAATTAAGTCTAAATTCATTTTCTTCTCATTTTGATTTAAATTGATCCAAAAATCTAAATCAAATTGTCAAATCAACTAATTTTCTTTTAAATTAATCAAATCCTGATTAATCTTTGTATCAATGGGTAATATTTTAGGTAAAGGTTAGCATGATTAGATTAATAATAAACAAAACCCAAAGAATCTATCGAGTACAATGAAAGCTAAAAACAAATGAAACAATTATACCATATCGCCGATGAAGCTTCCATGATTCACCTCCATAGCACCTTCTAACTTGCTGCAAATGTTGCCCTCAGATCGAATGTTTGAGCAATCTTTGACTATGCCAATGTCCTAAACAAGCTTTGAAGGATTTGATGACTATGCCTATGACTATGAACAATGACTATGCCAAGAAATGCCTAAGACTTAATGAAATCAAATACGAAAATATAAATGTTGCAATATGTAAGTATGAGCGTGAGTAGTCAAAAATGTGAGCAAAATTGGTATTTTATAGAAAATGCAATCTTGGACGGACGGACAAGATTGAAAGCTGACAAAGCATAAAATTAGTGGATGAGATCTTATGTGACAATCCCTAATTAGGGTTAGGGAAAAATTATTGAATGAGTGGACAAGATGTCATTTGATAAAATCAAATCGACGGTCGAGAATGAATGTGATAATTAGTTAAAAAGATAAAAAAATTCAAAAATCAAGAAAGATTAAAAAAATTCAAAAATCAAGAAGATAAAGACTGCTTGACTTGTAAGATTCAAAAATCAAGAGGATAAAGGTTGAACTGAAAAGAAAATTTGGAAAATCAAGAATTTGCTCAATTACTTGATTTTTGGAAGAAGATTACCATTTTGAATTAAATAAATTCAAAATATAGATTTTGTGTGATAGAAAATAATTGATTTTCAAATTATTTACCAAAATGAAGTGATAGTTAATAAAATGAGGGAAATGTTAAATTTAGAAATTAAATAATTAAAGATAATTATTTAATTTAGAGGATTATGACTGATAATTAAATAAATTAATAAATTCATTTAATTATGATAATTATTGGCATATTAAATAAATAAATAAAATTCATTTATTTAATAATCAGGAAGACATTAATGAATAAAGGTAATTAAATAAATTAAAAAATTTATTTAATTGTAGGAAGACAATAGACCCTTAGTGACGTATTGAATAAATAAATATAATTTATTTATTTAATAATCATGAAGAATATAAGAGACATGAATTAATTAAACAATTATAAATTATTTAATTAATAGTGGAAAGTAGACCAAGGACATAATTAAATGTCATAATTATGTTAGGACAAAAGTGGTAAAACAGAGGTTGCAGGCCTAGCTCAATGTCTACAATTTTAATCCTAATCCATCGAATCCTCTAGATTTTGCAACTTACTCATGAAAATCATTTTAATTGATTTATTAAATCTCTATTTTCATTCAAAAAGGCATCAAAAAGGGAATATTCTTCAAATTCAAAAAATCCCTCCAAAAAGGTTTGTACATCCAACATGGCATTTAAAACCTCTTACATGTCCTTTTGCCTTGAGCCAAGTGGCATTAATTCCATTTTCTTCTCCCTCCAACATGTCACTTTCAAATTTCAAATTTGAATCTAATAGCATTTATCATGCACATTGACTAAAATGTGCTCCACCTCCTATTAGCATCTTGACAAGTGGCACAATGCCATTGGTCCATCTTTAATCCCACATTCATCCTATTCTTCAATCCTCCATCCTTCTTTGTTATAAATAGAGGCCTCATCCATTGCATTTGATCATTCACAATCCATGTAAGATTACCATGCTCATTTCAATCCACAATCTTAGGAATTTTCATTCATTTTCATCCACATTTCATCTTTCATAGCTAGGTTATGGAGGATTTTCATCAAAGATCATCAATCTTCATCAAAGATCATCAAAGCTTGCAAGGAATTGGGAAAGGGCTATTTTCTACATCAAAATAGCACCAATTCCCCCATGGGATTTGAGAGTTTGAGCATTTGAATAAGATTTAGTTTACTTTCATTTGTAATCTTCCTTTTATTTCTTGTTCATGTTTCAAATGAATCTTATGGGGAATGTTGATTTAGACTTTTATAATGACTAATTTTGTGTTGTTTGTTCATTTTTTTGCAATTCTAGGATCACCATTCACATTTTGCGCTAGAAGGAGGGCGGATTTGAAGAAATTAACACATTTTTTTGGTCAAATTTTGTTGTTTTTTTTATGTTTTTTTGTCTTCCCAGGTCAAATAGTGTTGTTGGAGGTCAAACAACATCGTTGGAGGAAATTGCAACACATTTGCAATCACTATTTTTCCAAATAGTGCCACTACTTTCACCAGAGTACCGCTCGAATCCTCAAACAACACCGCTTTCATTCTAGCATTGTTGTTTGGACCCAAACAACGCCGCTGCAAAGGGCATCATCTTTGCTTTCTTGCTTTTTCACTCAAACTTAAAATGGTTGTATCTTGGTCATATTTTGGTCTTTTTTGAAGCTTTGTTTTTTGAAATGGGGTAGAATTTCATAAGCTATTTAATGGTGTAGGTGTTTATAAAATTTTATAGAGTTAAAATTTTCTAATTTTCACCTAATGTCAAATCACAATGAAACTTGGTCTAAATTTTAGGGTTTTTATGCTTAATCATTTATCTAACCCTTATATCTTCTTGTTTCTTGATTTAATCCAACATTTGGAGCTTGTATTGTAGGTTTTAAAGGATCATGGAGTATGAAAATGAAAAAAAAAAGCATTATCACATGATTGTAACAAGTGTTTTTAAACACTTTGAGAGCAATTATAATCTCATTCTTAAGGCTTTGTTATCTTCAAGTTTTAGGACTCAATAATTTTCATTGGGGTTTAAAAAGAACAATCAAAGGGATTAAAAGGAACCTTAGGCAACTTACTACATTTTTATTCGGGCTTAACAATTGAACAAGCAAACTTCACATTTCAATCTTGGTGCTAAAAAAGAACCCATTCTTGCTTTGAAGGTTAAAATAAACATGTGTCCTTTATGTTTGGTAATCTTTTACACAAAGTAATCTCATTTGAAATGGTGTATGCACTTCTCTCGCACTTCATGACAATCTTGAGAATCAAAAGTCCTTTTGGTAACATTAAGTTGTATAAAATATTCAATCCATATTTCAATTTGGGCTCTTAAAATTGAACAAAATCTTGCGAGTGTGAGTGGAGTATATCGCGTGTGTTCTCTCTTTGTTTCTCAACAAAGATCGATCGAACTATGGATGTACTTGCTCACTTTTATTTATCCTTAAAGGGTTTATCTGGTGGGAAAAAGTAATCACCCCAGGGAATGACCCAACTAGGAACATGCTAAAGCCAAGCGACTTATGTTGATGGTGTTTTTTGCACAACTCAGACAAGATACAAGTATCATATCTCTCTTGAAAGGTAAAACTCTATCAACAAGCCTCAAGAGATAACCCCAAGGTCTCTAATGTTAGGTCTTGACAATGCATAAACAACTCAGTGATAATGTGAAAATATTGGTAATCACAAGGGGCCTTACAAATGAACAATGTAGGAAGTGTACTTTCATCGGATGCAACAATATGGTGATGTTTTTAATCCTAAAACTAACCCAGATTCAAATAAACAAAAAAAGGGAAGGGTTTCAGAGATATTTCTAAGACTAAAATATAAGATCAATCACAACAATGATGAATACTACAGATGGACAGATCCCCAATGAAACCAATCTCTGTTTGATCAAGGACAAGCCTACAACTCCACATAAACAATGCAATCTTCTAAGGAAACTGAAGATTTTCAGACTGTGAATATTCATCCACATACCCAATAACTGGCGCAATGTAAACAAGCATCCACAGTTGAACTTAGCACAAAATAAGGCCTAGACTAACTTTACACAACTTACAATCAATAAATTGCTAAAAGTATGGACCGAAGATCGATCAACATCATTAACATTTTACCATTATTGCAAAAGAATTGAAATCTAACATCTAACATTGAGAATTGAGAACAAAAAACCATAAACTGTCAAAAATAAATACAAAGTTTGTCAAATCAACAATCCAATTGCATTATTTTCTCCAGTATTACATAACAATTTCAAGTCTCCCCTCTCCTACTGCTACTGACTTCTCCTAACTTGGCCAATTCTGGCTTTTTATAGCCTCAAACCAGCTATTCTAACCTAGTCTCCTTTTACAAATGAGAAGGCACTGGCCTTTTATAGAAAAATAAATTTTGAATCAATGGTTAGGATTTAATTCATCCAATGGCTGCAATTGCACTTCTAGAAGCATCAAGTTGTGACATTTAATTTGGGAGCTCATGGTACATCATCATCCAATTGCATAAAGGCAGTTACATCATGGAACAATGAGAAAACAATATTATGTCAGCTTGTCATTAATGAAAATTCTGATTGGATGATGAAATTAGCTTCACATGTCTTCCAGAAACTCCTTCCAACTGTAGACAGTTTGGGCACAGATTTATGTGCAAACCCCACTTTTAAAATCTAAATTGAACTCTTCCAGATTTTCCTTTTGACACAAATCCATATGCAAGTCCCCCTTTTAATATTTATTTAATCTTGAAAAACAAATATCATCATTAGTAGCTCACATGTTCAAAATCCAATCCAAATTAAACTTGAATAAAATTTTGGCCTTTTGAAAAGAACTTACATTTTTATAAGGAAACTTTCCATTTTCAAAAAAAATTCCATTTTGGGAGATTTTTATTTTCGAAATTCTTTCCATCTCAAAATTTCATTTTCGGAATATTTTAAAATTTCAAGGAAAAATTGCATTTAGGAAAATTTTCCATTTCGGAAAAAATTATTTTGAAAAAAATTCCATTTTGAAAAAATTATACTTTTGGAAAATTTTAGGTTTTTGAAGGGGTCTTGGAAATTTTCCAAAAATGGAAATTTAGAGATTTTGAGGGGGTCATGGAGATTTCGGGATTTCTTTTAGGGACAGAAATCCCCCAATTCCCTACAGGGTCAAAATGCCCAAAACCTCATAACTTTTTTTTAGAAGGAATTTTCAAAAAGTTCAAAAAGCAACCCTGTCTAATTTTTCATCCTCTATCCACAAGAAAATCCATTTTTCTTCGGAAATTTCAAAATGGAAATTAAGGTTTTCCTTAAGGATGGAAATCCCCCAATTCCCTGCAGGGTCAAAATCTCCTAAACTCCATAACTTTTTTTCTAGAAGGAATTTTCCAAAAGTTTAAAAAGCAACCCGGCCTAATTTTTCGTCATTTATCCATGGGTACAAAAAAGATTTACATATAACATTGAAAATTCACTTCAAAATCCCCATTTTCAAATTCCAAGACAGGCGAATTTCCCCTAGAGCCTCAAAATATTGTTCTCATCAAACCCAATTTAGACTTAATCCCAAAATATCCTCCCAAGAAGAGAAAAACCAAAATTTGACAAAAGAAAAAAGAGGGTCCCTGCCTCCAGTGGGGTGTGTGTGTGAAAATTGCACAACTTCCAACTAGTATACAAGTGTGGGTACTTGAGGAAAGTTCAAGTATCATGAGGATTGTTCTGACAAGAAGGGTAACAATGGTTTCTTGTTGTAAGGATGGTCACCTACGAGTGAAATTCCTTTATTAGAACCTCTTGTTTAGAAATACCAAATCCTTGATCTATTTGTTGGTGCAAGAACAGTCGTTCTGAAGTCATCCCACATTTTTACTGCTCTTAGTAGAGATGAGAAGTATGCCATGGGAGTTTCATATGTATTGATGCTTGGCTGACCCAAAAAGTGAGTGCACTGTAAAGGGGATCCTGTGTAGTCAAGCATATAAGCATCCACTAAGAGTAGGCATAGCTAGAGAAATCCAAGTGGGAACTCAACAAATATTTTCTCTTCATTATCCATAGGTTTGTGCATATTCTTGGAATCGAAAAGACTTTGCTTGGATCCTAAACATTGGAAAAACAAACATTCAGCATGGTCATCAAATTTCAAACCCTTTAGGAAGAGCAAATACCTTTGACAAAATCCAAGTGTTATTGCATTCCCTAGGGATTTTATCCTTAGAAGCTTCTAAGTATTTGGATTTACATCTTAATTTTCTCTCACTAAAGTCAACATTAGGGAATTGTTGCCTTGATTTTCTTGATTTCCACATAATGGGCTTTGTGGGATGAAAAAATATTGGTACATTAGACATTTAGTTTGAAAAGCTAATCAAGAGAGTTTTTGTGGTAAAAAGAACTCATTAAGAAAAGTTAAGAACAATTGAACCCCACACATGTGCTTGGTATCTTTTGGTCATATGGTTTTCCCTATAGACATTGATCTTTTGGTTTGAACTACTCTTAGAGAAAAACATGTTCTTCAATATCTTGGTCTAGTAAACAAGCCCTTCTTAGGTTCATTTAGGATCAAAATCAAACACTTCATCCATCAAACATTTATCATCTCTATCTCACAAACAACTTTTGAACCATTGGAAAAATCATTCATAATAGACTTTGGGAAAAATCCTTCAAATCAACATCAAAGTCATCTTGTTTGGCTAGGTGTGAGTAGATGCACCCTTCTCCATACACTTATTCAAATTATCATCTTATGAGAAATTTTATCCCATAGATAACATCCAACATCTTGGGGTATATTTGTTCATTATCTAAATCCAAATCCAAATCCAAAATCCAAAATAAAATCAAACCAAATCAAATTCAAAAATCAAAAATCCAAAAGTCCTAAAGTCTAGTATCCCCTTTAAGATTTCTTAAGAGTTCAATAATTCACATCATCCATATTTAATTTACCTCATCATCACCCTTTGATCATTATCATCCAAGATTTTCTTTTTTGTGCCTAAATTTTAGATCAATCTAAGGAGTTAGAGGTTCACCTCCCACATTCTTGAAAACTGATCCTTATTTTATAGTCCAAACTAGACCTCAACAGAAGAAGAACATGGAATATAAACTTGATTCATACATCATGAGTGTTTTAAATCAACCAAACTATCAAAGCCTTACAATGCCGATTGATTATCAAAACTCACACTTATACAATCCATACATGGGATCATTATCTCCTACAAACCTCAATGGTACAACAAATGTGAGAACACCTTTCCCTATGTTAGATTTAAATAAAATTCCAAACCTACAAATCTATCAACAAAACACTCAATGCATGAGTCTTCAACAAAAAAACATTATCCCACCAAATTCATACAATCCAAATGTGAAAATACCAAGTACAAGTTTACCAAACATGAACATTTCAAATCCACACTTGGTAAAATTTGGGATATATATGTTTGTGAATCATACAAATATTGTTCAAAGTCCAAAAAATATGGTAATGATTCCATGTATTGATCCAAGTCAAGGTAACACCATACAAAATCAAAGTTACCTAAATCAAGGCAATGTGATTCCCAACCACAACAATGTTCAATTTCAACCTATCATGCCAAATCTAAACATCATCCCAAATCAGAACATTGTCCAAAGTTAATTTGTCCATGATCCCATGCAAACACTACAAGTAGGCATTCCAAATTTGCTTGAACAAAAACCAAATCAACTATATCAAGGATGTCAAGATCAAAATCAAGATCAATTTTTTTGAGATCAAATTACTACACTTACCAAAATAGTTGATTCATTGTGCCAAGAGACATCTCCACCCAAAAATCAATACTCTTCCATTGGTTAAACCATGTCATCAAAGCATTGAGTTGTGTCCACAACCACATCAAGAAAAATATCTCCAATGTCAAGAAGTTGGATATCAAGATCAACAACATCAACAACAAACCCAACCTCCACATCTCAAAGATCAATTACCACATCTCAAAGATCAATCACCACATCTCCAAAATCAATCACCACAAGGTCAATTTAAAGTACAAATATCATAAGGTAACAAACGAAAATACACACCACTTGGGGGACCAATCGAATCAGCCATGCAACAGTTGGTACAAGAAAATCTCATCAAAATCCTTGTTTATGAAAATTATCAAGAGCCTCAAGTTAAACCACCAAGGTATAATGAGAAGCACCTCTGTGATTTTCACAAAATAAAGGGACACACAACATCAAATTGTATTCAACTCAAATATCTCATCGAAGACCTTATTGATCAAAAAATAATAACTATTGACGACAATGATGAAGATTCAACCACTAGTGATAACATTAACAATCTCTCCACCACAATTGTTGAAAACAATGATCAAGATCTATCCATCAATGAGCACCTTGAAGATGTTTCTACCTCATCCAAAGATCAAATCAACATAAATCAAGAGTCACTTTTTGATCATGATAACTACCCCTCAACAATATCCAACAATGATCTATTCAAAGGAATGTTAACATTATTTGATCCTACAATCAGGGATCCTTTGACCAATGATCATGTTGAAAATATCTCTACATCACCTAATGAGTTAGAGAACATATCTCAAGAATTTATTCCAAAGCATGATCAACATCTTTCACCAAATTCTAGCAATGGTTCTTTCCAAGACATATTAGCATCCTTTGACTTCATGGTTACAGATATTGAAGAAATCCTCAACTCAACATTTGATCCCTCCCAAAGATCAAGAGGATATTGAGCCACTTCCCATGCCTAATGAAGATATCCAAGAACCCTTTATAAGCAATCCATCCTTTGAAAATGACCCATGTCAAGAATGTGATCCAAATCATGTCAAAAGCAATTCTAAAATTAATCAAGATCAATAATTTGTATCTCCAAGATACTACAATGATCTAATGGACACTCTCCTATCTATACTGGATGTCACAAATGATGATCATATCCATATAGCACATACCCCTTTGTCTACCTATGAGATACTTTCTTTGGATAGACATGTAGATGATCTTCATTCAAAAAAGAGTCTCATACTCTTGATATCATTACCAAGGGACAAGAGTCTCCTACTCTTAACATTTTTACATATGATCAAGATACAGAAAAATGTAGAGACATATCAGAAATGGGTCATGAAGAAGGCTTCTATAGAAGTTGTGAATCAGAAACATCCTATGAAGGCATATAAAAAATGAATCATGACAGAGACTTCTACATGGACAATTAATCATCGACACCTCTTGAAGAAGCATTAAAATATGATATTCCACAAGATCAAGCTGAAGATATCAATCAGGAAGTTATCTCACACATGAAGGATCCTATCACTTATAAACTTGGATCACTTACCTTTTTAAGGGAAAACTATCTTATCAATGAAGAAGCTATCAACTTTGAAGATCCACGACCGAGCAAAGAAGGATTGGCACCTTTTTTCTAAGGTAAATCATACCCTATTGTAAATAAAATGTTTCAACAAATGAATGATCAGGGAAAAGGATTAGGCCTACATGAATACGGTATCCTAGAACTAGTGCAGATTTTTGGAAATCCTAAGCATCAAGGTCTTGGTTATTCAACAATTAAGGGATCTAAAAATATCAGTGATACCTCTATAATACTGGGGGCAACTTTATCTAGTACAAGTGTCAACATAGGGAGCACGAAGAATCCTTATGATGAAACTCATGCCAATACAACAACCAACCACATCATGAATCTTCATCCACCCATCACCCCATCTATGAATTGGGACCAACATCAAAAGAAAGATTTGAATCAAAGCACAAAGAATGTTATCAAAGTAAAAGAATCTAAGGAGCATAATGGACAAATCAAATACACATGGATACCGAAGAATACAAAGAAAGATTATCCCTATCAAACTCCATTAGTCAAAGAAACTATGGGGGAAAATAGAAAAGGAAAAAGTATCCATCAAAGATGTCCACAAAGGAAAAAAAAGGATTCTCAAGAAATGTACAAAGTATATTAAGTGGTTGGTGCTAATTCCATGCACAATTTCGTATCCACCCATCATTGCTCATCTTCCCAAGTTTGGAGAGTCAAGGGTTCCAAGTTCTCAACCAATCCATCTTTTATTCCTAAACACACTCCATCCACGCATCCACGCATGATATCCAATTCTTACATTGACCATGTGTTGGCAATGACCCTTCATCAGAAGGATTCATAAGGCATCCTATTGGGATGTGAGCACAAAGACAATGTTAACTTTGATATCAACAAAGCAGATCAAGAATCTCAAAAGTTGCATTCAAGTGCACATATCTTAGCAAAATGACTTCTTTAGGTAGGATATCGATGGCACATTATGACATAATCATCTACATCAACACCACTAGGTGATTCAGCATGAGCTTAAAAATTCATTTGCAATCAAATACAAAAAAATCAAAAAATATAAAAATCCAAAAAAAATTGTCCTCCAATGAAAACCACTATGGTGGCAATTTGAGCAGGTACCATGATGAAAACCTGACAAACAGGCATCATGTGTAGAATTGAGCACCTACGTGCGCTAGTTTAGGTGAAAGCATCTTATCTCATCTATAATAAATCTAGCATTCCATCCATCTCATCCATAATAAACCCATGAATCCATGAACCATTTATACAATCCATTTTCATCCATCTACATCCATAGTCCAAGTTATCTTGATCTTGATAAAATTTGGTGCACACTTTACACTTGCTTATGGTAAACATCTTGACATGGGTCATTTTCATTTATCCTATCCTATCCAACATTATCTGAGCCATGAAGCATTATCCAATGAGAATTCTTCATTCGAACACCTTATCTTATCACAAGATAATTCATATTCATCCATCAATACATCTATCCAAGCATCCACCCATGGCATTTCGTACATTGCTAGACACTGGGGGCAGATATTTACATTGTGCTTCAGGAATAAATCTTGATCTATATCCTCCAACTTATACATGGTGATCCAAACATTGGAAAACTTGAAATCAAATTAGTCAACCACTTGTGAGCAAGAATCCAAATCACTAGCCCATGGCATATTTTGATGAGAATATTTTCCTTATCAAGCTTCATCGAACATCGAACATTGATCGAAACAAAAAATATCAATTGCATCTAATGCATGATGTCACATCAAATCATCCAAAAACATTTTTTTTCCAAATCAAGCTTCAAAATCAGGATCAATAAAATCCAATCAATCCCTCATCATCTTGGAATATCCATCCTAAACCTTGTGTTGCTTAACACTATCTTTACATTGTTGTGTATCCTCAACAATGTTATCATCATCAATCCATCGATCCGATCAATCAACCCTAGCTTCGTTTTCAGCAAAATCCCAAATATATCACTGATATCGTCATGCATGTCCATATCCAAAACATCAAAATCATGCAAAAACATATCAAAATCCAAAACAAGTCAAAATGTCAGAAAAATGTCAAAAACATGGTCATATGAACTACATCATCTTGGAGCTTAAACGTAGGCAAGGCTAATCTTTGATCAGCCCCCAAGACACAAAATCCAAAAACATTCATAAAATCTTAGAAAACACAAAAATATTTGAAAAACACAAAAACATTAAAAAAAACACAAAATCCAAAAACATTCATAAAATCTCAAAAAACCCCAAAACATTAGAAAATAGGAAAATCAAAACATTTGTAAAATCTTGAAAATATTAAAAACAGCCTCAAAACATTCCAAAAATATCAAAAACATCCAAATATTTGAAAAAATTCATGCATCCCCATTTCAAGTTCACCTGTAATAAACATCACTCACAATAAATTATCGTCATCCTCAACATTTGGTAAAATAGTCGGAAACAAGTTTGGCAAGTTAAAAGGGAAAACTCAAACGTTATGGTCTCAAGTCTAGGTCAGTAAGTAAACAAGTTGGTCAACTTTTCATATCAATAGCCCATCATCCAGCTTATCCCAAATCATCTAATAACATCATGTCCTAGGATCCATCCTTCCTACAATGGACATCAACATTAGGCATCACCATAGTTTAGTCTTGGCTAGCGGTATTGAAGAACATTAGCTTGTTTGCTTCCTTGATTTTTATCTTTTAACTTATCTTATTGCACTCATTCCAATGACCTCTTGATGATGTCCAAACAAAGGGATTTAGAGAGAAAGGAATGGGGCAACAATCAAAGTCTTTTTATCTATTGTGCTTATTGGATATTCTTGTGATATAACCTTAGTCATGTGTGCTTTGTTCAGGGTGTAGGGAGGATGTTTTAGGTGTCTTTTTGACCACATAGGAAGGCTTTCCCTTCTATGTTTTGGTCTGAGATGCTTGGAATATTTGAACTACATTTTAAATAAGTTTTTGTATGTCAGGTGTGAACAGGGATACTCCTATCTGATTGTCGAGTCAAAGTCCATCACACTAGGTGCAACGCCATCCTAGTTCTTTATACCTTGATGCATCATGCCTATGTGTATTATCAAACATAAGGTAAATATCCCTTTTAAAATCCCAATTCCTAATAAGCAAATTATCATAATCATCACCATTGTCATCTCTAATAAAGTAGGCTTGGTGGATCTTATTTCTTCTATCTTCTTTCTGCGCTAACAAGGTACCATGACAGTTAATCAAAAGCATCACTAATGCATCCATCCTCTATCCAAAAAACTATTAGCATGCAACATATCATATCATATAGGAAACACTAATCATCTCATATGCATTGCATTTCATCATTGCATAATATAGATTGGTTATTCTAAGCATCTCATAAACTATACATTTCCATCCATTACATAATCATAAATGCATCATCACATCATAATCACATGATCATATCCTCCATATATGTAAAAAATGCATAGAAAAGATACTGAAAAAGAAATGCATCCATCCATCCATCATGCATAAATAAAATAGGGCATCTCAGAAATCGAATCATATCATCAATGAAATAACTGCCATGGTACAAATCAGTATCAAGTGTGTGTAATATATCAAACTATACATGAGGCTACCCATGGCCGATGAATTGTCTACATCATCAAATCTTTCTACATCAAACATTCAGGCTTTCTAATATTGAACCTCTTTTTTGCGAGATTGACCCTCAAATCAAAATTTATGCTTGATCTCTCAAGGGGACAATATACCACCATAATTTTCTCACTGGGGCAATAGTGGGGCATCTGAAAAAATTGAATTTTTTTTGAATTTTGATCATGATAGGGTTATTCTTTGAACCAACATAGCGGGTACATTGCTTCAAAGAGGGGAAAAATGTTGAGACAGAAAATGTATCGATTGATC
Organism: Sequoia sempervirens; assembly: GCA_007258455.2. NCBI lineage: Eukaryota > Viridiplantae > Streptophyta > Pinopsida > Cupressales > Cupressaceae > Sequoia > Sequoia sempervirens. The sequence continues at coordinate 306,893,211 of VDFB02105785.1, forward strand.
CTATACACTTGATCATGATTTTACTAACAACGCTTCATCCTAAATCATCTCCTTTGATATTCATTTAATTAAATAATCTTTATTTAATTAAATTCATCACATTTCACCTCTTAGTTAAATAAATCATTTTTTATCTAATTAAGTCATCATCTCATGTTAATTAAATAAATTATTTTATTTAATTAGCTTCTATAGTCCCTCTTTTAATTAAATAATTCATTTTATTTAATTAATCTCTAAATTCATTCTATTAAATTAAATAAATTAATCTTTATTTGATTTAAAACTAACATCATCCCCTTTTAATTAAATAAATCAAAATCTTATTTAATTAAGTCTAAATTCATTTTCTTCTCATTTTGATTTAAATTGATCCAAAAACCTAAATCAAATTGTCAAATAAGCTAATCTCCTTTTAAATTAATCAAATCATGATTAATCTTAATCCTAATCCATCAAATCCTCTAGATTTTGTAACTTGCTCATGAAAATCATTTTAATTGATTTATTAAACCTCTATTTTCATTCAAAAAGGCATCAAAAAGGGAATATTCTTCAAATTCAAAAAATCCCTCCAAAAGGGTTTGTACATCCAACATGGCATTTAAAAAAAATTACATGTCCTTTTTCCTTGAGCCAAGTAGCATTAACTCCATTTTCTTCTCCCTCCAACATGTCACTTTCAAATTTCAAATTTGAATCTAATAGCATTTATCATGCACATTGACCAAAATGTGCTCCATCTCCTTCCATTAGCATCTTGACAAGTGGCACAATGCCATTGGTCCATCTTTAATCTCACATTCATCCTATTCTTCAATCCTCCATCCTTCTTTGTTATAAATAGAGGCCTCCTCTATTTCATTTGATCATCCACAATCCATGTAATATTACCATGCTCATTTGGATCCACAATCTTAGGCATTTTCATCCACATTTCATCCTTCATAGCTAGGTTATGGAGGATTTTCATCAAAGCTTGCAAGGAATTGGGAAAGGGTTATTTTCCACATCAAAATAGCACCAATTCCCCCATGGGATTTGAGAGTTTGAGCATTTGAATAAGATTTAGTTTTCTTTCATTTGTGTTCTTCCTTTTATTTCTTGTTCTTCATGTTTCAAATGAATCTTATGGGGAATGTTGATTTAGACTTGTATAATGACTAATTTTGTGTTGTTTGTTCATGTTTGTGCAGGTCTAGGATCACCATTCACACTTATGAATAAAATCATGAAATATCAAGGTCATTTCCCATTGGTAAGTCGCTCCCATTTTCTTTAAGCCAAAAGGCATGAACACATAATAGAAAGTACCCCAAGGGTTAGTGAAGGTTGTCTTGTATTAATCATCTGGGTTAATACAGATCTGATTGAAACTCGAGAAGCCATCCATAAAAGAAAACAATGCATGGCCTGTAGTCGAGTCCACAATCATATCTATATTAGGTAACAGAAAATCATCCTTAAGATAATCCTTTTTAAGATCTTGAAATTCAATACATATGTGAATACAATCGTTAGGCTTACTAACGATGACTATATTTGAAATCCAAGGGTGGTAGTCAATCGAACGGATAAAGTTTTCTTTCAAGAGCTTCTCCATCTCAGTCTTGACCATTAACACCACCATGGGGTTGATCTTTTAGATTTTTTGCTTAATTGGCTTGGCGTCGGGACATAGGATGATATTGTGAACCACTATAGACTCATCAATACGAGGCATATCCTCATACATCCAAGTGAAGATATTAGGATGAGAATGCAAGAGATCAGAGTGTTCATCTACTTCCTCCGAGGAGAGACACTTCCCGATCTTGATTACTTTTTCTAAAGATTTAAGATCCATAGAAACTTTAATAGTATCTCCTTTAAGGAGAGACTGTGGTCTTTGGGATGAGATATCAGGACTTCATCGCTGATGTTAGATAGAGGGTCTTCATCATTATTCAAAATAGATTCTCCAAAGTATGCTTGTTTGTGCAAGTGATACAGGAATCATTTCTTGTGGTGATAAGGAGGCAGTAGGGAATAGGCACCTAGAAATTCCCCTAATGCTTCATCTGAAGAGAACATCTAAAGGGACTTTCTCAGCCTGCCCCCTTTCTTTTATCAACTCAGGATGAACCAAGCTCAATGGCTCGACTAAAATCATATTAACACTCCACCAAGGTTTTTTCTTAGACCGTTCAACAAAGCATCCCAAACCCAGATAGCACTGTCATGGCTTAAATTGGATAGGGACTTGAATTCCTTGTTTGATACACCCCAGGCCTTTCTTCCCATAGTCGTATTAAGAGGTGATGTCATATCTGAATCTGTAACGATTTTGATAAAATTTGGGAGGTGGAAGCTCCAAATAGAGTGTTTCATTCCACCAATGGATGTTGAATGTCTCTATGGGACCGCTCCCACCTTCTTTACTAGGTTCATAAAAATTAACCTCCTTTGTAGGAATGGGATTACTCTCCTGGGTAGAGGAAGGAGTGGTCTCCTAAATATGATCACACTTCTCTTCCTGAGCAGGAGTGTCATCCACCTTTGTGTCAGTAGTACTTGGGAATTCTATACTAGAGGGGCTTGCCTTGTATTCTATGATGAAGAATTTAGAGAAATCTAAGGAGCCCTAATCATCACCAAGGAAAGCATTCAATTGAGAAGACACAAGGGAAGACAGGGGAGACTTAGGATTCTATACTTTAGGTGGTTCATTTTTTCGACACTTGCTCCAGAAATGACTTCCATAGAGGTTATTGATGAAGAGCATGCCATAGCATCAACGGTTAAGGATGGAATGCAATTCTTGAGAGTGGATACAACTAAAGTATGACTGGAAGCTGCTAGCTCGCAAAGGTGAACAGCTTCTAGATCCACTTTAACTATAACCACCTGATTATTTATGAAAAACTTCAAAGAACGGTGTAAGGTAGAAGTCATAGCACCCGTAGCATGAATCCAAGGTCTCCCCAAGAGAAGATTGTATGGTAATGAGCTAGGCATCACATAAACCAATGTAGGTAAGGTAATGGGACCTAGCTACAAAGGTAGTATTATCATACCTAGAGCTTGAAGGCCAATGTTATTGAACCCACAAATATACAAGGAAGAGGCTACTAAAGAAAATGAATCAACTTTAATTTTAGGTAATAGGTCCATACCACAAAAATTGAGAGTTGAACTAGTGTCAACGAGAGTATGCCTAATATCAATATTATTAACATTAATTATAATCATCAAGGGATCCACTTGCTTATGCACATCCACAGGTGGGAGTTCATGTGGGTGGAACGTAATATTTAGTGAATACGCCTGAATATGAGCCAACAACACATTAACATCCATAGGCCTAGAGAAGGTAGGAAAGAGAATCTTTTGCAAGGCTTCTTGCAAAATATCTTGGTAAACTGGAGTAGTTTGAAGCAACTCCCAAAGTGAGATCTTAGCCAAAGTAACATGAAGTTGCTTGACAAGATTATAATCACCTGGTGCCTTGATCACAGGCTTAGGTGTTGAAGGAAGGCTTGGTTGGGAAGGTGGTAAAGAAGTAGGAACTTGAGTGGGTTGTGATGTGGGAATGAAAGGTTGTTGATCCAAGTTATGTTTATTTCTCCTTGTATTGTATGTATTCCCAACAACATTATAGGAAGTAGAGTCTTTAGCTTTTATGAACCTTGAATATAAGTCTAATGAATCGCTATGACACGAAATCCCATAGACAAAATAGTTCTCCCTAGGGGATGGCTTAGTCAGGGTCATGTAAATGACGGGTTTCTTAGGGTTCGAAGGAACCACAGAGACCACAACCACATTTATTAACTCCTTAGCTTATGAGGGGAGAGTTTGTTCTAAAATTTTACAAAAAGGGGAGAGTGCTTCTAAGAAATCATCCAGAGTGTCTTCCAACATATCAAAATATTTTCCAGAAAAGAGATCATCATAAGCATGAGACATCATGAAAATAGATCTGATGTGTTCACGTTGGGTTCACCAAAATGTGATATAAGAGGGATTTTTTGCACATGGGTCCCTTTATTCTCAAGAGATCACCAACGAATGAACTACCCTTATACACCTCAACATAAGCAAGTCAATGAAAATCTAGGAAAAGTATACCTTAAGTTGTGTTTCAGAGAAGGTTATTTCAAATCTTGAGAGAGTGAAACCCTAAGATTTCTACCTTAGATGAGAAATCTCTTAGCCAAAAGATAGCAGCATAGTTTCAGGGCGCCAACGTGGTGCAATGTCATCTAAAAGGCATGCTAGATTCCTAAACAAAAAAGGGCTCAGGAGCTCAAGCGAATAGAACCAAGTTTCACTCCTAAGCTCAGGTTTAGAATGTACTGAGTGAAATAAATGAACAAGAAGCTGAAAAACTATAACAAGCACAAGGGAACTCAAGCAACAAAGGGCTCAAGAGCTCAAGCGAATAGAACCAAGTTTCACTTCTAAGCTCAGGTTTAGAATGTACTGAGTGAAATAAATGAACAAGAAGTTGAAAAACTATAACAAGCACAAGGGGACTCAAGGGGAGCTTACCTTTTGAAAGATGTTCAAGCCTTCACTCCAAGCTCCACTTTGCACCCACACAAAGAAGAAAAAGGGGAAAATGTTGTGGTTGTATAGGGGCCTGCCTCAGTCAGACCCCTATTTTAATGTTCCCACCTCCACAGACAACCAAGTTGAGGAGTGTAAATGAAGCAAACAAAGTGTGTGGTGAAAGTAAAACCTGCTCAAGAGTAGAACCCGCACCAAGAGATAGTAAATGAACAAGTAAATAAAGGAAAGTGAAAGAGAGAGAATGTTACCCATGGGCCTAGACCCTCTCCGGAGCACATGGATGCACCATTGAATGCTTTCTTGAGAGCTATTGTTTCTAGAGGGACTTTACTCTGGCATGGCTTCGCTTGTGAGATTGTTGCTATCTAGGATGAAGAGAACTCAAGATTGGAGAAAATAACAATAGAGCTTGAATGAATGAATTCCAACCCCAAATGAGAGCAAGAAAGGGGTTTTTAATGCATGCAAGGGTGGAAAAGAGTCATTTCATTTGAAACCCAACTGCTAGGACATGTGCCAAAAGATTCAAGATTCCAAATTCCCTGTTTCAAACTCAGAAAATAGTCAGGACACTAGTGCACCACACAAATGTCCAGAGCCTAGATTTTTTGGAAATGTGTCATCAGGATTTTATTGCTTTGCCACAAGTTTGCATGGAGTCAAAATTGTGAAATTTTGACTCTTTTTTCATTAATGCTCTAAGGTCTTATAAATGCTAGGAAAAAATGCAAAAATGTGGAATTGCCCCTAGGTGCAATTTTGCAACATTATAGTGTGACATGACAACCATACTGGATTATGTGATAGAATCATTGTATTGGTTATGGAAATTTCATTTCAATGTCTAAATATAAGAGCTATGATTTAATAAAATAAAAAATATACCAAAATAGGTGACATAATGCTAGGGGAAAGTGTTGTTGGCCCACATTTCCCATTACATCAAAAGATCAATCTATCAATGTTCGATACAAACGGTAGAGACATGGATTGCATGGGAGGAAATTAGTCCCTTGTCATGAATCCTAAGGGGAGAAATAACCATCTACCAAAAATCTCCCCCTTAGTGTTACCCTAAGGGATTTGAACACATGACCCAAAGCTCTAATACCAATTGTTGGCCCACATTTGTTGTTGCATCAAAAGATCAATCTATCAATGCTTGATAAAAATGGTAAAGACATGGATCACACAAGAGGTAGTTAGTCCCTTGTCATGAATCCTAAGGGGAGCATTGACCATCTTCCAAGAAGTGCAAGATCATGAGGGGCCAAAATGTGGCATGAGAAAAAAAAGTTTTTTACTTCGCCAAAATCATGAAACAAAAAGTTAAACTTTTTGTATGTGTCGAGTAAATTCTGAATTTGGTTTGGTAATACCAAACCAAAGCGGATATCCATCAATAATGAATATCCATTTCATAAAATCATTTTTCATTAATTTATGTATTCAAAATAGATATTCATTTTACAAGAAAAATGGATATCCATTTTCAATAAGTATTTTAATTAATTTTATATTTTCAAAATGGATATCCATTTTGAAAAGCACAAAAAGCACACTTCAGTAAAATTGGCATAACTTTTGTGTTAGTGATCAAAATTTTGATTTTTTACAGGCATTGGAAATATGATTAAGAGATCTAAATGATGGATAATATTATTATGATAGATTGAGCATAAAAAATTAATTATAATCATTTTAAATTCATCCTTAACTTTTAAAATTTTAAATGCTCGTAATTCTTGCATACAAAGTATTTTTTCATGGTTTTTTGCAATAATTGTCCTAAATGACTTGAAACATTAAAGAAATAATAAATAATGAAATATTTATATTTTTTACTAAGAAGAGTAAAAAATTTGCATAAATCATCATAGAAGGCCTCTTTGTTTTCTTTGATATTATTCACACCTTTGTCCAAGTTGAACTAGGAGAACATATCTCTCTCTCCCTCTATCTATTTATCTATCTCTCCCTCTCTTCCCCTCTCCTACATTCATCCTCTCTACCTATATCTCCAATTTTCTCTTACTCTACCTCTATATTTATCTCTCCTTTCTCTCTCCCTCCCTCTCTACCTAGCTCTCTCCCTTTCTCTCCTCCTCTATCTTTTCTAGGTTATATATATCTCTACATATCTCTCCCTTTTTCTATCTATATCTTTCCTTATCTCCCTTTATCTGTATCTTTCCATCTTTTATATCTCTCTACTTCTCTCTCTATTTCTCTCCCTCCCTCTATCTATTCATATAATCTCACTCTTCATCAAGTCATCTCCATATCTCTCTCTCACTCGTATACACACAAACCCTATTTATTCCTCCCTATCTCTATCTCTTTGTCTATCCCCCTCTCTCCATATCTCTCTCCTTATCTTTGTATACCTCTCTATTACTTTTATTTATCACCTCCTTTCTCTCTCTCTTTCCCCCTCTATCTATATGTATATAGATAAAGAGGGTGATTGGAGATAGAGAGTAGAGAGGGAAGGTTAAAGAGGTAGAGAGGAAAGAGAGAAGAGAGATATAGAGAGATGTCTAAAGGGAGATACATGGAGAAAGAGGGAGGGATGTAGTGAGAATTACATAAAGGGATAGTCAAAGAGGGTAGATAGAGAGAAGTAGAAAGGGATGGAGGAAGAGAGAGGTAGAGATAGAGAGCTAGAGTGGGAGGTATATAGGAAAAGGTAAGTAGAAAGAGAGGATGATGGAGATGGGGGATAAATAGAAGTAGAGAGAGATGTGAGGTTGGAGGGATAGAGGGTGAGGTAGTTAGAGAGAGGGATGGTGAGTGGATATATAGGGGAGTATAGAGGTAAGTGGAGAGAGATGAGGTGGGAGGGGTAGAGTGAGATATAGGGAGAAAGAATGAGGGGAGATAGGGAGAAGTAGAGAGGGAAGGAGAGAGAGAGGTATATATAGAGGGGGGGAGAGAAAAGGAGAGAGAGGGAAGGATAGGTAGGTAATGAGATAGGTAGAGTAGGAAGGATAGATGGATTAGGTAGAGAGAGGGTGAGTGGGAAGGTGAGAGAGAGGTAGATAGGATAGAGGGGGTAAAGAGAGATATAAAAATGCATCTAAAGGGAGAGAAAGGGGGGGAATGAGGGAGAAATGGAGTGAAAGTTAGGTAAAAATAAATAGAGAGGGGCGATAAGGATAAGTAGAGAGGGATGGGGGAAGGGAGAGGTAAAGATAGAGAGGTAAGGTGGGATGGATATAGGGAGAGATAGGTAGAAAAATATGAAGATGCAAATGAGAGATAAAGATAAGTAGAGACAGAGATAGAGAGAGGTAATATGGTCATCCTCCATTTCTCTACCTATCTCTCCCTCTATCCCCCCAACCTTACCTCTCTCTTTGTTTCTACTTCTCTTTATCTCCCACCTACATCTTCCTCTTTGTCTACCTACCTCTCTCTATATCCCTCCCACCCTACCTCTCTATCTCTACCTCTCTCTTCCTCCCTCCCTCTCTACTTCTCTCTATCTACCCTCTTCACTTCTCTCAACCTACCTCTCACTCCATCCCTACCTCATTCCCACTCTCCCTTTAGATATCTCTATATATCTCTCTTCACCCTCTCTCCTCTCTACCTCTCTCTCACCTCCTCTCTCTACTTATGTCTATCTCCACTCACCCTCTCTCTCTCTACCTACCTATCCCTCTATCCCTCCCACCCTAATCTCTCATTACCTACCTCTCCCTCCCTCTCTCCCTCCTTCCCTCTCTCCTTGTCTCTCTCTCCCTGTCCATCTCTCAGTAATTCTCTCACCCCCCTTCCCTCTATTTTCTCTTTATCTCCCCTCACTCTCTCCCTCTCTACCTACCTCTCACTTTATCCCTCTCACCTTACCTCTCTCCCCCCTTCCCTTTTTACTTATCTATATATCAGGCCTCACCTTCTCTCTTTCTACCTACCTCTCCCTCTATCCCTCCCACCTTACCTCTCTTTATTTGTCTCTACTTTTCTTTATCTCCCATCTTCATCTTCATCTCTATCTATCTACCTCTCCATTCATCCATCCCACCATACCTCTATCTCTACATCTCCCTTCCTCTTTCTCTAATTCTCTCCATATCTTTCTTTACCTACCCCTCACTCCATCCCTCCTACATTCCCCCTCTCTATCCCTTTAAATATCTCTATATATCATATATCTCTCCTCTTTACTCTCTATAGGAGTGATAGGGAGAGAGGGAGAGAAGTATATATGGATAGAAAGAGGGAGAGATATTTATAAATATATATGACTTGGGAAAGATATAGGGGGAGATAAAGGGAGAGAGATAGGTAGAGAGAGGGACAGGAACAAGGATAGGGAGAGAGGGAGAGAGGGAGAGAGGGAGAGAGGAGAATAGATAAATATATAGAGGGAGAGGTGGAGGAGAGGAAAAATAAATCCAAAAGGTACACTTATATATTGAAAAAGTGGAAATATCAATGATGTATCAAATGTGAAAATGAAACCCTAATGTGGTTTCCAATGATAGGTAGGGTAAGTAAAATTGATTTTACAATCAAGATAATAGAGAAATATGTAACAATATAAAATTTATGAAGAATTAGGAATGCAAAGATTTTCAAATATAAATATCATAAAAGTATAGATCTAAGAAACCTTGATATGAATAAGAAACCATAGAAGAAGACTAGGTTGTATAGGATTTATTGGGTTTACTAAAATACAAAGAGGTATAAAGAGGGACAAAGAGAGAGAAAATATAGGGAGAGGTAGAGAGATAGGTCTAGATCTTGGGAGAGATAGAGATATAGAGAGAGGAGGGAGGGAGGGATGGAGAGGTAGGTATAGAAAGAGTGAGAAGTGAGAGGGAGAGATATAGAGAGATAGCTAGAGGAATAGGGAGAGAGTTGATATTGAGTTAAGTCTAGAGAGGGAAGGATGGAGGTAAAAATAAGGTCTAGAGAGAAAGAGAGAGATCTCAAGAGGGACAAAGAGAGAGGGAAGGATGGAGGTAAAAATAAGGTCTAGAGAGAAAGAGAGAGATCTCAAGAGGAACAAAGAGAGAGGGAAGGAAGGAGGGATAGAGTTAGAGAGATCTAGATCTAGAGCTCAAGGAGAGAGAGAGAGAGAGAGAGAGAAAGATAGGTCTAAAGAGGGACAAAGAGAGAAGGAAAGAGGGAGGGATGGAGAGGTAGATAGATAAGTCTAGAGTTCAATAGATTGATAGGGAGAGGTCTAAAGAGGTAAAAATAAAGGGAGGGAGGGAGGGAGGGAGAGACAAGTAGAGAGATAGGTCCAAAGCTTAAGGGGAGACATAGTGAAATATAGATAAAGGGACAAAGATATAAGATGATTTATGAAGATTTATTCATCTCTTTACTAAAAAAAATATTATATTTCATTATTGATTACTTTTTCTAATATTTCAAGTATTTTTGGATGATTTTTACAAAAAAATCATGAAAAAAGAACTTCATATGCGAAAATAGTGAGCATTTGATGTTTCAAAAATGAAATATGAAGTTAAAATTATTATAATTATTTTTTGTGTATAATATAGAAATATTACCTACTCCATTATGTAGATATCTAAATCACCTTTCCAATGCCTATAAAAACTCAAATTTTTGATAAGAAACACAAAATTTATGCCCATTTTACTAAAGAGGGTTTTTTGGGCTTTTCAAAATGGATATCCATTCTGGGCTTTCTGTTTTGAAAATCCTAAAATGAATATCCATTTTGAGGACATACAAATGGGTGCCTATTTCAAAGAAATGGATATCTATTTTGTTTTTGAAAATGGATATCTATTTTGAAGATATTAAAACAGGTGCCCATTTCAGCAAAACAGATATCCATTTTCTTTCAAAATGGATATCCATTTTATCAGAAAAAATCACTAATCTTAAGATTTCCCTTGAGGTTACCTTGAGATTTGGCTTGGGGTGTCATACCTAGGAAGTCAATTGTAAAAATGTGTTTACAATTTTTTTTAGTTTTCCAAAGTTCGCTCTTGTGGTTGATGACTTTTTTTATCCAAGTTTTATGAAATGAAAAGGGTTTATTGAGAAAAAATTTATCTTTCCACCAATATAGGATATGCCTTATTTTGAATTTAACAGATAATTATTATTGATTTTCTACATGCATTATGACTAAAGTCGTAATTGATAGGCTAATTGAAAAACATCTATAGTTCTCAAATTATTTCACATTTTTCAAATCTGAAAGATGCAGCACATTCTATGCTTCCCATACTATAGGATAAAAAAATATTGAATTTCATAATTTTTTGACCAAGTTATGGTGGTTAGACAAACAAGTTTTAATATTTTTAAAAAGTTCTAATAGAAAATTTATAACTAATTATTTACTTGCAAAAATAAAATAAAAAATGTGGCACATATGGGCATGTGTCTACTTATATTGAAATTTTAAAACAAAATATTTTTTGCTTGTACTTAGGTTGGTCAAACATACACCTACTTTTTATTTTTTCCTAAAAATTTAGTACTAATGCATAGAAATTTCAAACTTTCACCAAATAGATTTACTTTTTTTCCAAAAAGAACTAGTAGCTTAGAAACTACATTCAAATTTCTGCAAATTTTGTTCTTATATATTTATCAAATTATGTTAATAACCTATTCAAGTTTTTATGTCAAGTTGCCTAACTCTATTTTTTTTAAGTTTCATTGCCACTTAAGGGCCTAGTTTGGACCCCCATGATCTTGTACTAACCCTTAGGATGCATTAAGGTTTGTTGGACTATGTAGGATTTTTTTTAAAAAAAAAGTGATGTTTAGGTATTTTTAGACATTTTATAAAAAAAATCGATTGGTTTGAATTTATTAGGTTTAAATGTTGTTAGAAATTACTAATTTATCACATGGAAACACATCGAACATGCTTTAAAAACCTAAAAAATTAATTAGGTAGGTTTGATTCTTAGTGTGGACCTACAATGGAATTAACCATTAATACCATCTATCATGTGAAAGATAGATAAGGTAAGTCGCATTGCATAAAATTCCCTTAACAAGAATGGCCAAAGGATTCACCCAAGGTTAGATTTATCTCAACACATGGAGGTACTCATGATTAGCTTCACAGGGTGATATACTTCTCTTGCACTACACTAAATGATAGTTGAAGATCTTAATCAAGGCTTGAACAAGGTTTCTAAGAAAATTTGAAAACTAAGGGCCCACCTACATGCATGAAATTATGTGAGTCTCTTCTGGTCTCTTCACCTCACAAGTATTGGTAGACCAAGAGTTTTATGAATCTACCAGACATGATGATGACTCCTTTTTAGGTATAATTTTTTCTCTCCTCCCTTTAAATACCCCACTGGAAAATATGGTTGATGTCATCTTCTAGGGTGATGAAATCCCTAGACATGCCTCCTAAAGGAGAAGGAATCTAGATACTTTTAATCTCTATGATCACTTTGTAGCATGAGGAGAGAGAATACACACTCTTAAAGTTTTCAAACACAACAAACAAATTAGTTCCCTTTAGAAAAATAAAGTATGCATAATTTAGTAGATTGATTTGGTCTTTATTATATGAAGTGTTGCAAGAAAACCATCAATAATTTTAGTTTAAATTCTTCAACTCACGTTGGAAACTAAAAATAGATTTTTTAGATAAATCGCATCCAACCAAACATGCAAGTTAACTAGTTAGATTGATAAACTAAAACTAGAAAGTGGTAAAAATATTGAAAAATCACAACCACCAAAAACCATAATGTAATTATTGTTTTAATCACAAAATTGTTGAATCGCTAAATGGATGGAACCATTGTGAGAAGAATGTAATTGCTAAAGATCATACAATTATGTCAGTTTAGATATTCTATATAGAAATACAATTCATTACAAAAAAAAGATTATTTTAATTTGTTGGTATCAACTAGTGATTTGGATAGCATGTAACTCTATAAAATCAACCTTTGTTAGAAATATGAGAGCTATTATTAGCAATAATATTGAAAAGAAAATTTAAATAGATAGCTAACATATGCTATTAAAAGACTATGAAATTACTGTTATGCAATACAAAACTACTAAATATAAACAAAACTATTAGAATAAGACAAAAATGTTTAAAAAGTGTAAAACCTACAATAAAAATGGTAAGATCTATAAAAAGATGAGTTATAAGTAACTTTCAATAATGTAACCACCTATAAAATCAACCTTCTATCAAAATCCCTGGAGTTAGATAGGGTAAAAACACCAAAACACATGTTAGTAGCCTAAAATACAAAATTTTTGAATCAAGATGTGACCGCAAAACCAGAGCACTATCACCAAACATACAACAAAACCACTGACATGTGACATGTATATGAAAATACTAAAAATAGAAAAAAATGATTAGATTCCAAGGACATGGGTCCCACCAAGTGTGCTAGTAATTATGACTTAAAAAATAAACTAAAAGAAAATAAATATTGATCAATCACAATAACTAAAACATTCAAATAAATAATTTATAAGCAAAAAACAAACATGAATTACTCAAAAAATCATGTCCAATCTTCCAAGTTGCACAAAAGTAGATTTACCTCTTGATTATGGAAATGCTAGTGCTCAAAGTACTAACATAAGTTTGCATTCATATTTCTTGATTAAAATGGCTTATAATAGATAGATTTTATAGAAATAGGAAGGTTATGATGGGGGGACATGTGGTAAAGGGTCTAACAATTTGGCCACCCCTCAAGGTTCCACTTGTCATGCCCATGCAAGACAAGTGGCACTTCCATGTGTTTTGAATTTATTTTAATTATAACTAGAACTCAACTGGATTTTAAGTTTTAAGAAATTAAATAAATGTTCATATTTATTTAATTTTTGGAAAGGATGGGATAATGTTAGGCAATGGAAAATTATTAAATAATTTTTCAATTAATTTTTGGGTGATAAAGGGGAATGAATGGAAATTGGGAATTTTAATTAAATAATAAAAATATCATTTATTTTATTGAACACCCAGAATACTAAGAGGGGGTTGAATTAGTATTCACTAAAATTCATTAACCTCATCAACTTAAATATACATACAAAGCATCACATAAAACTTTTAGTAATGGAAAGGAACAATTAAAGCATGCATCACATCAAAGAGCACAAGAACACCGATTTACATGGAAAACCCTTGAAAGGGAAACACCATGATGAGGATATAGCTCACAATATATTATAACTTGTTGCAAAGGATTTACTGAATGGAGGACTCATTGTCCAAGGACTCAATGTCGAGAAAGAATGGATCACTGCCAAAGGCTCACTACCCAAAATAGAAAGAGATAGAAGAAAGGGTGGCTCACTGCCAAGGATGAACTGCTAGCAATGCATCTAGCATATGTTGGAGGTATAGTTCTAATTAAGTCTTGAAAACTATATACTCCACACTTTTCCCTACATCAGATCTCGCACACACACTAAATCACATCATATTTAATTTCACACACAAGGAATTAACCTTGTATATATGCATACATCTAGTGTAAATACTCACATCATCAATTAGGTTGGCCTAATTAGATGAAACGTGCACCACATAACTTGTTAGCTCAAAAATCCAATCCACATATCTTGTGAAAGGAACTAAAATGTGTACAACACAAAAATAGGTTGGCATGACCTATAATCACTCCTATGATTCTACTCCATACACAATTCAAATCTGCATGACCCCAAAAACTTTAGGTCAACACTGTTGATGAAGCAACAAATGAATGAACCAATTGTTCATTCACAAATTGGCACACGTACCACCAAATCACTTGCCACTTAGAGTGCATACACATCTGACACCTTCCAACACTTCCTCAAAATTGCATGGTATAGTATTCATCTACGGTGGAATGCAGAGCATTCTAACATGCACTTTGCACTAGTAACTCTGTCACAACTTCGTTGATTTCAACAATATTTTCAGATGCGAAAGACATACAACCCTCAAACCTTAGATATAAACTCCTTCAATACACTCTATTATTACCTTAGAATTGCATGACAATATTTTGCATTATAGGGCAATACGGACCACAAAACTATTCCTTTGTTATATTGAGCATGCACACTAGGACTTAGTCAATTCTTCAAAATACTTGTTCTTCTTTGGACTTCACTTTTGCATTGCTACAATCGGTTGTCATAAATGACAACACCATACACCATCATGCTCATGTTCCCAACAATCTCCCTCTTTGTCATTGATGGCAACACACATCTCCAAAATTATTCCCCCTTTGACATCAAGTGGAAAGGGTACCAAAAAGATACTTCTCTTCTATACTCGACACACTTCTCCAACAATCTCCCCCTTAGTGAAATATTTACATCAAAGTGGCTCCCCCTAGCAATTTTATCAATCACCAAAAATGACAAAACTATATCGCAACATCATCAGCTACTTCCGCATATGTATATTAAGATAAAAATTGTCTATACAAAGTAAAAATATATAGCTTAATTTGATGAGGGTAGGATACCCTCCTACCCTTATAGGACACCTTAAATTTGGCAAGGTGTGCCTCCTAGTCTTTATTTACAACCTCTCATCCCTTCTTATCAAAGGCAAGTATACAACACTGACTCTCAAATTGAATATGGAGATCTTCTCCTTCTTTCAGAGAACTAGGCACTAGATTCATTTGTACCACCTTCTCAACATAAGCTAAAACTCTAGTTAAAGATTTAAGCCTTGCAATCACCATTTATCAGAACTGACTGTACTGTATTATGATTTTCTCTTTTTGTTCCTGTAGTGAAAGAATTGGCCATGCAAGATTTGAATGATTTTTCTTGTTTCTCCATCTACAACATTTACCAAATCATATGCACCTGAGGCCTAAGCAATTTGTGACTCAATGGAGTCCATTTGATCTTTAATGCTCCTTGTAGATATTGGCCATCTCAACCAAAACTAAAAAAAACTTTCACTTCTTCTTTGATATCCCTTAGCTTTCCTTGCAACTTACCATGTGCAATACCACATTTGTTAGAAACGTTGGCTAACCTCTTATCATTTACCTTCTTTGTCATTTCCTTCTCAATATTTTCTTCCAAACCACTAGAATAATCCTTAAAAGAATCGAGCAATAATTACAATTTATGCTGTAATGACCCCTTCTAGGAGACATCCTGATTTTTACCTAAGTGACTATTTCATGACATAAAATTGCTTAACGAATAGACTTCTATAAGGTTCTCTTTAGAATTTTGCCTACTATTTGGCCTAAAGATGCAAATTATAAATCTTTATGATTGATTTGTATAAGGTATGCAGGCTTACATCTCAGCATATTAATTGTTTTATAAATATATGTAATAATTTGTTCCTTATACAGATTATGAATATTTATTCTTTGTGGAAAGCATATATGAATGTGAGATAATATTATATCAATCTTACATCAATATAGAATATCTCATATATCATTATATATATTTTATACATCTATATATATCCATATAATCCTCACACTTATATACTTTATCATCTATTATTTATGAACCATTGATATATATATATATAGATATATATATTTACTCCATATAGATTACTTCATATATCATATATGTTACTCTCT
This sequence comes from Sequoia sempervirens, assembly GCA_007258455.2. Lineage (NCBI taxonomy): Eukaryota > Viridiplantae > Streptophyta > Pinopsida > Cupressales > Cupressaceae > Sequoia > Sequoia sempervirens. The sequence continues at coordinate 306,909,347 of VDFB02105785.1, forward strand.
CTCTCTCTATATATATATATATATATATATATCTATTATATATCTCTTTATATATCATTGATCATATATAATATCATATATTACTTTACACATATATCTATTAGAAAAATAAAGAAAGGAATTATCACTAGGGTATCTATGATCTGCACAGAATCATAAATCTGTTAAAGCAGTGAGCAGTAAGTATAGATACTTACACAAATACATAGGTATATATTCATATATATATATATATATATATTAATTACAATAATGATATATAAATATTTATTAGAAATAATGATATATGCATATTTAAATAGAATACATATACATATCTATATTCATATTCATATAGAGGCTATGACTTATATATTTTATAAATGGAGGTCAATTAGAGATAACATCACATACATATTTATACAAACTATATATATATTTTTCGTGATTGTGCAATAATAATGCTTATAGAAATTATTGAGCCTTATAAGTAATAATGACTCTACTCATTCACCATGAAGATAAGTGATACAATAGAATTCCATCTATTGGTTCTAGAAAGATGTTAATATCTACCCTAATATACTTATGAAACATATTATAGAAGAATCACCCATAGTGAAGGAAATGAATAATCCTTTGACTAGAATGAAATATTTATATCCTCTTTGATCTTAAAAGATACTATCATCGAAACTTATTGAACCCTAATGCTTCTAATGTTTCTTTGAGAAATGTTTTGAATGTAAGATTCCAAGTTTAAGTGTTTCTGTCAGAAAGGGGACATTACAAGTGGTATCAGAGCAACTTTCCTGCCACCCTGTGAAAATAGCATTTGCAGACTTACCAAGGGAAAAGGTATACTCTATGAACATATAGAAACACATTCCAATTTATGCAAATCAGGTATGATCAGTAACTGCTAAATGTAATCACTTGATATTCGTTATTTTTATCATAGCTACCATATGTGAGTGTAAAGTAATTATCAAGATATATATATATGTATGAATAGATATGTTATTTTGAATTGGACAACTAATGAGATCAAGATGATCTATTTCGTCATAAGAATTATGTATAGTAACCCCATGAAACAACCATGGAAGGCAAGAGGAATCTATAGGTAAGTATAAAAGAAATTACATCATGAATTTAGATATTAATTTTCAGTAAATATATCTTGAAACTAAATGATAATGCGGTAGAATAAGAATTTATATATAATGATATTTATTCTAGTTGATGTTGCTCATTTTTGTTGATGTCATTTTGGAATAATAAAGTTATACGTGCTATTATTTATTCTTAATATCTTATAGAATTATTGATATGTTTTGAATATCTAACTATATTATTGTGATATATTCTAATGTCTCTCACATGAAGTGTATTTCACATTTTCATCAAAGTTTTGTATCACCAAACAAACATGTAGAAAGTTAAGGGAGGGAACCTATAGGTTGAGCAAATACTAGTTCTCCTCTAGGTATGCCACTCCCCGGATCGAATGACCAAGAGTCATGCCATCGGGAGCCAAGGGGGTGATATCCGCTCTTGGGCTTAGAGTATCTACGGGCCTCCTATGGATTCCTCTCCTCTAAACTATCACATTTTTAAATTGAGGGATTCTCCAACATAGTTGGGAGATGATGGATAAGGAAAGCAGATACAAGCGTCTCCCCTAAGTACACCACTCCTTGGATAGGATGACTGAGTATCATGCCATCAGGAGCCAGGAGGGATGGTATATCCAATGGGCATGTGCAGGATCATGGTATGCCAAAAAGTGGCAATGGAGAAAAAAATACGTGTTTCTACGACTCAAAAACGCGAAAATGGTGAGTTGACTTTTTGGAGCTGGGGTGACTACCGAGGCAGAGGGAAAACTTAGTTTTAGGAATCGAATATCTGATCCAAATCGGATATCCGATTTTGTTGAAGTATAAAAAAAACTCATTCCGAAACACTCATTCCGATCCAGACAAAGGGAAACTTAGTTCTGGGAATCGGATATCCGATCCAAATTGGATATCCGATTTTGTTAAGTATATATATAAAAAAAGGCTCGCGACCAAGTCATTCTCATTTGTTTTTGGCTCATCGGCGGTGGGCGCACAGTGGAGAGCGAAATCCGATATCCGATTTGGAGTCCATCTCTAACAGGTAAAGTTTTTTATTTTTTATCAAATTTTCAATTAGATTTGTTTATTTTTAGTTGAGTTTTTTCAAAATATTGTTTTTTGGTGGAAAAACTAGGGTTTTTTGGTAGATTTACAAAACCATAAAAATTGAAGAAAAAATAGTAAGAAACTACTTTTTAAAATGTA
>VDFB02105785.1:306911755-306971299 GCA_007258455.2 Sequoia sempervirens
ATGAATAATAATTATTTATTAAATTCAAAGTAAAGCATAATTTATATTGGTGGAAATGTGAGAATCTCCTTTAAAACCCCTTTTTATTTCATCAATTTTGGGTAAAAAAAGTCGTCAGCCACATGCCCTACACATACCCATCATATCGCCACTTTTTGGCCCATCATGATCCTGCACATACCCAATAATAGATAATCATGACAATCATAGTTTCCCTTCTCCAAATATCTCTCTTATTTGTGAAGAAGATATTTTGGTGTTAGAAGATCCACTCATTGAGTGTCATGAGAATCTTGTTTCTCCCTCTCCTCAAAACTCTCCTATTATGGAGGATATCATAAGGTGAGAGGATGAAAACATTGATACATTTCTTTCAAACAATAGTAATGTGGCTTCCTTAGATGAAGATGATAAGGTGACATTAGACTTCCCCTTTCTAAAAGATCATCAAAATAAGGATATGTCTATTGAGGTTCTGAACATTAGATCTCCCTTGATTATTAGACCTCCTGAGAGTCCTCTAATCATTAGACCTCCTAAAATTACTTTAATTATTAGACCTCCAAAGTCACCTCTTGAGCCAAATATCACCTCTTAAACCTCTAGGGACCATCTTAAATTTTTCAAGGCAACTTAATAGTAACAATGTTTCACAACAATTGAGTTATCATACCATTGCTCATACATATAACACAAGGAACAATAGGCAACCAAAAACCATACCTACTTCATTACCATTACCTCAATCTATCTTGTCTAGTGCTCCTTGTTTTCCTTTGCACAATGGAAAGGAGTATTATCTTGTAGAAAAACTCAAAAAAACTCCTACTAAAATTTCTTTATGGGATCTTATTCAAGCTTCACCCAATTACCATCGCATGCTTCAAAATGCCTTGCAAGCTATTTTTCCTCCCAGTGCACAACCAAATGATGCAACAACCCTAATTCAAGGTATGAACTCAGTCAACTTAGACATTACCCTTCATCAAGATGAGTTATCTCCATTAGAAGTGCAAAAAAAACAATGATGCTTGATGATAGTGGCTAGTATTAACAAGTGCGGCATTAAGCATACTCTCATTAATAATGGTTCAACACTCAACATTTGTAGTGTAAACCTTTTGGATAAAATTGGAGTGGACAAGACTAAAATTCAACTAGATTCTTTATCTATTTGTGGATTTGATAATATGGGAAATGTTCAACAACTTGGTGTGATAAAATTACCTGTTAAATATGGTAGGTTTACATTACAAACTTTTATCCATGTCATTCCCAATGATCTTTCATATAATCTTCTCTCAGGTAGACCACAGATTCATGAAATTAATGTGATTCCTTCCACATTACATCATATAGTGAAGTACACTTATAATAACAAGGTTTATAATACGATAAAAGTCGATCCCGAGCCTACGAGTTGTTTATAAATTGAAAAAGGTTTGACAAATCCTCTTACAAAATTGACAACTGCAAAAGTAGAACCCTTGCAAGAGGAAGAAAAAGAGAATAATATTGAAGAAATCATAAATCTATTAGATGATGATTGGGGTTAATTATATTTTACACCTACATTCATGGGGGAATACAAGATTACACAAAAAACAAGAAAAGAGAAAGAAACAAACATACTATCCACACATGTCGAGTCATCAAAAAACATGAGTCCACAACTTTTAGCAAAGAAGAGGAAAACAACAATTACACATCTGCATATAATGATTGTGATCATGAGACACCACCAAATCCAAAAGAAATGGAAAAACTTTATGGAAGAGGCTATGAACTTTTGAAACAACTTGACGATGATGGAAAAGGATGTGGTGCTAGAGAACAAGGTATCTATGTTACTATAGATCCTAACACACAAGAAACAACTAGTGGTCTTGGTTATTGTCCCTTGAAAGATACGAAAGCATAAAATAAACCTTTGCTTAATATCAATTTCATCACACAAAACACTCCTAGGACATCTTCAAACACATGTCTTAGTAATGATTGGGGTTCATTAGATTTTACACCTTCCTTTAAGGGAGAGTACAAAATATCACAATCTAGAGATTCTTGTGTACGTATGACACCTTGTAGTAAGCAAGAGATAAATTTTTCAAAAAATAAAGGAACATCTTCTACTATTGATCAAGAGGGTACCTTATTGAGGCTCCTCCAAGCCTGCTTTATATCTCTCCCTCCAAGAACATGAAATAAATTCTATTACAAAATTTCTTTTTGTGCATATCATCAAGTTCATGGTCATTCTACTAATGAATGTAAATATTTTAGTGATAAAATCCAACATCTTAAGGTTTGTGGTGCTCTTCCTTATGATGATGCACCTATTTCCTCTAATTGATAATAATTTTCATCCTATCATGTTGCTCATCACTATGTGGCATTGGTAGCTTTATGTGTCTTGCTCATTACCATTCATGGTGGTACAATTTTATGTGCAACCATATCTCTCTTAACAACAACATGATAGTTCTTGGTGGTTGTCTTTGTCTCTATTATTGGTGAGCAAGGATAACTAGTTTTGGGAGGTGTGCATTCTTTCCAAGGATCCTCTCTTTCTCTACTTAAAATACTAACATAGCAAGTATGTTGACATTTTAAGTGGGGGGAATATTTTCCCTTGTTCATTGTTTGCATGTCCCTTCTTAGTGATGATATCATACATCTCCTAAGAAGTGTGATCATTACATTGGAACTATTTCATTTTGACATTATTATTTGCACCCCCCTGAGGCGAGTTTTTTTTCACCCCCTTAGATGAGTTTCTTGCTTCACTTTGTTCATGGAATTTGAATTTAGTGTAGCATTAGAATAGCATATTGATCATGTTGTGGTGCCTTATCAAAGTTACCAAGGAGTATAACTTTTGGTATTGTTGACGTATGGGATCTTATAGACCTGGCATGACTTTCCCTTCGCCACTTGTCTTGGGGGATCATCTAGTGTATATCAGACTACGCTAGCCCTTGTGAGTGAAATTTTCATGGCCATCGAGAATAACACAACTTGCTTGCCTGTGGATACATGTGTTTCATAATTTATTTTACATCCTAATGAGTGTATTTGATGGGCATGGCACAATGCAACTTGCTAGTTCATCTTTCTTTCCTCATTGCATTAATTTTGACATTTTATTTTTGTGTATCTTGTCTTGCTGCTTAATATCATACATTCATGTGTGTCCCTTTGTACTTATGTTGGTTTTCCATGGCATCTTGATCCTAGGGGCTTAGCCACCTCCTTGATCTTTGTCATCCTATCTCATCAATATTTTTACACTTGGACCCCTCTTGACATATATTTGTCTATTTTAGTGAGTTTGAGCATAGGGCTCATCCTCTCACTAAAGTGGGGGCTAAATGTAGTGTAGGAAAATGTACTCCTTTACATTTTTACACTATGTTTGGGTCCCTTAATTAATTGGACTTAATTAAGCCTCTAATTGGCCCAATTATGCATTTAAAAGCCTAATTAATCATGTTTTCTGAAAGGGAAACTTGTATTAAGCAATTGCAGACATTAATTAAATTGCCTTGAAATTGGTGTGTCCTAGGTTTGGGGCCTAGGACACATTTTCCCAAGGGATAATGTTTCCCCCTTAAGTTTAGGACCTCAATTTTTAATATATTTTTGGTGAGTTTCCTATGATTCAAATTCAATTTGTGACTATCAACCTTTGATGTTTAATTTTTGAGAAATTAGAAAAATATCTATAAATACCTAGTCTTTTAATCAATTCAAAACATATAACAAGAGGGAAACTTTCATATGAGAAAAAATTATTGCAAAGAGTATTGAAGAGTAGATTTATTAATCATCTACAACAACATTCAAGATCCTATCATGATGTCAAGATTTATGTGTGTTCATGCATGTTTTTGGAGCTAACATTGTGATATAGGTTTCAAGCATTCAAGTCAAGATTCAATCTATCAAATCAAGCATCCAATAAAGCCATTCATGCAAGATTAATACCTTGGAGAGATGTGTTAGATTTTAGTCCTCCAAGGGCAGTCATTCAAGGGTTTGGTGAGTTGCAACAAGCAATTGTTCATTCATCATTCCCTCCATTCATGTTTCATTTCATTTCAATTTTTAATTACCAAAACGAGGTTTGACCAAGGAAAACCTCCATTCACCAAAAACAAACAATTTTTCCATTTTGTGTGTGTGTTGTAGATCTTAGGTTGAAGAAGGATTAAAGATTGATCAAAAGTGCAATTTTACAAAGTTGTCAACATTGTCATCAAGATATGGAAACTTATCAATCTTGATTTTATTTCTTAATTTTTGATAGTGAAACCTAGGGCAAACAGAAGCTTAGATCCACCTCTAGAGGACCTTGAAATTTGAGTAGAAAATCCCTAGAAAGACTCATTTTCCCTAGGGTGAATCTATCCCAAGAGGACACTCAATAGAGGCTTTTGGTGACAAGTACATAAATTCATACTCATCTCAAATCTTCTAAAATTTTGTGGATTATGTTAGATTAATTTTTAAATTGATTATTCAAGTATTGCATTGCATTATTGCATTCATTCGGTATTTTTCATTTATCTCCAAAAGTGCATTTTAGGCTGATTTATCCCATCCTCAATTATAAAGAAAATAACAAGATCTCCATTAAGATTGACTCACCTAAGGGTTGAAAGTCAATCTTTCCCTAGGAGATCTCTTTTTCCTAATGAACTAGGGAAGATAGGTGCATATCCCCTTTTCCCACATCTCATTTTAGGGAACCCATATTTCCCTATGTTTTAAGGGGTATTATCTTTCACCATATCTTCTTATCCAAGCTCATGCTCGTGTTTTTCTACAACAGGATTGTTGCTTTCCAAAAGGGGATTGTTATCATGTATTTGATCTTTATTTTTTGGAGAGGCTCCCAGATCTTTAGCAAGATCTTTAATTGTCTAAAGTGTTTCCTTAACCTCTCAATGTCTTCCTTATCTCTACTCATAAGAGTGCCTATTCTTTGTTTTCTCTTGAATCTTTTTCTATACAATTTAGACATATTGCATCTATCCTCATGAGATAATGAGGAACCAATATTCTCCAAGACAAATAACTTCATCTTAGCATCTTCATCAATAGCTTCTTGTATTCTAGCACTTAACACACCTTTCAAATCATTAGGAAATTCATCCTCAACATCACCAAGGCTAGTATTGAATGTTACCATATACTTAACAATAGCCTCTTCTATGGTTGCCTTATCTTCATTATTTGCATTTGGATACATTGCAACAATTTCCTTCAACATGGAAAACTCTACAATCCCACCAAAAAATGCATCTAATTTCATGGGACTATGCTCTCTAACCGGAGGGGTCTTCTCTTTCTTCTTCTCCTTATCTTTAGGTGATTTTTCTTCTTCTCTAGAACTCTTTTCTCTTCTTTCAAAAATAAAAGCTTTTTTTTATTTTTCCACTTCCTCTTCACTTTTTGTGTCTACCACATCAACTTTTGTTCTTTTTATACTAGCCTCTTCTTGAGAGGCTTGAGACTTCTTCTAGACCAATTGGGTCTTCTCCTCCTCTTCTTCTTCTTTATCCTCACAACTGATGTATTTCTCTTTGGTTTATTTTTCCTTTCTTCTCCTCTTCAATGCCTTTTGTTGCACATAGGTGCTAGATGTTTCTTTCTTCTTGGCACTCCCTACAATATAATTTTGAAAGACTTAGGAACACTAGGAGAGGGGGAAAAGGTCCTAATTGAACTTTTTGTACTTGGAGTAACCTACAAAGGAGTAGACGTGCCTTTAGATTTCTTCGCAGATCCCATAGGTGTATTCACCATTTCCTCTAGGTTAGCTTTCATCTTCTCAACTTTCTCCTTAATGTCCTTTTCCAGGTTCACTTGGTTGTATTTCTTTGCATATGTTCCAAACCTATCCTCAGTTGGATATCTAGGATTACTCAGCACAATCTATGCTACACTGGTAAGCTCAGCTTCTGTCACTTCATATCCAACCTCTAGAACCCAAAAAAATTTGGGTTCAACTGCTTCCATAAAGTAGTAGTCTCTACTCACCATGAAAGTTATGTCATTCGTATATTTTTTAACAATACTTGCCAGAATCCTATATCTCTCTTACATTTTATCTTGAAAAGTTTTGAAAATTCCCCACAAAGCTGACTTATGGGACTCAAAATATGGAAACCTTCTCAAATGATTTCTTATTTGTATAGCTATTGAAATACTATCATCCTATGTAACATTCTTTGTTCTGAGTAACTCTCTAAGAGTAAAATAACAAGTAAATAATTAGGATACCACACCAGAATGAGTACCTTGATTCTTTTATCTTTTATAGGTTATCTATCAATTGTTGTCTCAAAATCTCACACAAATCTATTTCTTCACCTTCCTTTACCATCTAGTATGTTGTGTGAATTTGGGTGGCCAAAACAAAGTTCTCTTTGTTTTCATAGAAGATATTATAACCTATCACCATCGAATAATACTTTACCACCAGATCATCAATGTCATTAAGGCACGCTTGTCAAACTTTACTCCGGTGAGCTTCATCACCACATCATTCTTCATAGCCTTCAATGTTAGAATTGGTTCATTTAAGCACAAACTGGTTACAACCCTAATTTCCTCTTTGTTAATCATGTGCAAAATGTCCAACCACATGAATTTTTCTTGAATCTTGCTAAGAACATACTTAGCCCATTCATCCTCATAGCAAAAATTGAGTAATTTATTTCATACATCCAATTTCTTCTACATTAGACTCTCATACTCTGGTTTTACCTTGAAGTCATCTCTAGTCAACACCTTCTCCCAATATTCTACCATCTTTAAATGATCATACTCTTACATCTTTGTATGAATGTAGATCCACACATAATTTGTGTGCATTACCTCACTCAGAACCCTAGAAAATGTACCTTCAGGGCCCGTCTCCATAGATTTGTATGAATTTTTCTTGAATTTAGGTCTTCATTGCTCATGCACATCAATCACTTGAGGAGTAAACATTTTAAATCTTCACAGAACTAGGGTTTGTAAGAAACTGATAAATACCTTTGGAATTCATTAGTAGGGTTTCAAACACCACTTCAAAGATGCTTCAACACTCATTTTCTCTACTCTCCTTCAAATGATCGATCACAAATGACCTTTGAAAATGTGAAATGACATATAAACCCTTTTCTAATGACCTAATAAGTATTAATTACAGTGGAAAAGTTAGGTCAAAAAGCTGGAAAACACTTACTGTATTATCACAGGAACCTCCATCACTTCGTAAATCTCTGCAACAAGATATTTCACATCGGATATAGCACCAATAGATCAAGCACAAAAACTAACACATATACCAATATGCTAAAGGTATTCACATCACATTCTTGGTGGGATATTTGAAAGTTTTCTATTAAAAACTCGCCCTAAGCCAAAGCTCTCTATCTAGTTTCTAAACTAAACATCTAAATCAAGAGCTGGCACAGACTCATTCTTCACCTTATTCTCTTCCTTTTTCTTCTAGATCTTTTTCATTTCCTTCTACATCTCCACCAAATTAATCTTCTTCACTAGATCAACCTTCTTTTGTGAAACAAAGGGTTTCATATTCTTGCTTCTGCAAAACTTAGCTGTGTCCTGGCTTATTGCATTTGTGACATATGACACCTTTTTGTTGAAAAAAATTACTTCTTTCCATTTTAGATTTTCATTCAAAATCATTATGCCCAAATACATTACATGTATAACAGTAACCATTAAATGATTGGAACATCATACCATTAGTGTAACCATTCATCATCTAACTTTTGCATTCACTAGCCTTATGACCAAATCTATTGCACGTAAAGAACTCACTGAAAAATGATTAGACATTCTGACTTATTTTGCTTCTACACTCTATTGTTTTATGTCCAAATTTACTATAGGAATAACAATAACCATTAAAATACGAATGTGTGCAACTAGTTTTTTTATAAGAGGTCTTTTGAAGTCTTTCTTCTAGTTTTGAACCTGTTTGACATTGCTCTTCTTATCTCCGGTCTTTCTTTGTCTATTGTTCTTTTTTTCAGCATTGTTTGGAGTTTGATTTTCCTTTGAAATTTCTCCTCTTTCAAATCCTAAACCTTCTTTGTCCTTAGAAGCCTTCTAAATAGAAATCATTTTATCAAGCAAGGTGGAGCTCTTCTTGAATTTGTCTTCCTATATCTTTATTTTCTCCAAATCTATCCTCAAATTCACGATCTCTTGTTCAAGCTTTGAACATTCTGCAAACTTATCTTTCAATTTTGCATTCAAATAGTCTTCAACTATTTTTCCTTCTTCAACTTACACTTTTAGACTAGTGATTGTCTCATTTGATTGTTTGAGTTGCTTATTTTTTACTTGAATCTTTCTTTATCTTTCTTGAGTTGCTCCCTCAACTTCTTGATAGACTCATTTGCATCCTTAATATTTTCTTTTAGGTCTCTATTCTCACATTCTACTTTATCTAGACCATCAAGGGATGATTTGAGTTATCCTTCCATATCAACTTCATAGTCTTCTTCAGTAAACCCTTCAGGGATAATCTCTTCCAAAGTAATAGGATACTTCCTTGTAGCCACATGTTCAACCTCCAAGATCTACCTCAGTTGTTAAGCTAATTTAAGGAACCAAACTCTCATACCAATTATTGAACACCCAAAATACTAAGAGGAGGGGGATGAATCAGTATTCATTGAAATTCATTAACCTCATAAACTTAAATATGCATACAAAGCATCACATTAAACTTGTATTAATGGAAAGGAACAATTAAAGCATGCATCACATCAAAGAACACAAGAACACCAAATTTACATGGAAAACCCTTGAAAGGGAAAAGCAATGGTGAGGATTAGCTCATAATATATTATAATCAGTTACAATGGATTTACTGAATGGATGGCCCACTGTCCAACGACTCACTATCCAAAATGATTAGCTCACTTCCAAGGGCTCACTGCCTAGAATAGAAATATATAGAAGAAAGGGTGGCTCACTGCCAAGAATGAACTGCTAACAATGTATCTAACATATGTTGGAAGTATAGTTCTAATTAAGCCTTGAAAGCTTATTTTACACACTTCATACTTCACCACAATTACACTTCACACTTTTCTCTATATCAAATCTCACACACACACTTAATCATATTAAATTTCATTTCCCACACAAGGAATTAACCTTGTATATATGCATACATCTAGTCTAAACAATCATATCATCAATTAGGTCGGCCTAATTAGATGAAACATGCACCAGATAACTTGTTAGCTCAAAACTCCAATCCACATATCTTGTAGAAGGAACCAAAATGTGTACAACACCAAAATAGGTCTTCATGACCTATAATCACTCGCATGATTCTACTCCATACACAATTCAACTCTGCATGACCCCAAAACCCTTAGGTCAACACCGTTAGTGAAGCAACTAAATGAACCAACTGCTCATTCACAATTTGGCATGTAGACCACCAAATCACTTGCCACTTGGAGTGCATACACATCTAACACCTTCCAACACTTCCTCAAAATTTCATAAAATAATATTCATCTATGGTGGAATGTAAATCTTTCCATCATGCACTTTGCACCAGTAACTCTATCACAACTTAGTCGATACTCTATCAACAATATTTTCAGTCGTCAAAGACATACAACTCTAAAACCTTAGATATAAACTCTTTCGATACACACCATTATTACCTCATAACCACATGACAATATTTTGCAGCATGGAGCAATGAAAACCACGTAATTTTTCCTCTATTACACTGAGCATGTACATTAGGACTTAGTCAATTCTCTAAAATACGTGGTCTTCTTCGGATTGCACTTCTACATTCCTACAATGGGTTGCCATCAATGAAAAAACCATACACCATCATGCTCATGTTACAGACATAGTTAACATAGGGATCATGGAAGAATAATAAGAAATATTAATTAAATAATTAAAACTATTATTTAATTAATATAAGAATTAAGAATATGGATACTTGATCAATTTAGAGGTATGACAAGAATTGACAAAGTATCAATTTTAGGTGTTTACAATAGGTACTTTTCAAAGAGAAATGGAAATAATATGGCCATTACACAATAGTAACCATAAATGAAGTTAAGCACAATTCTATTTATGACTGAGAGATTGAGTTTGAGTATCTTTTATTAGGCCATGAAATGGTTGTGATGCATAAACTTTCAAAGGACATAACTTTTGACTTGAGAATTTATTTGAGTTAAAATTTTACATGTAGAAACATCTTAGGGAGTTGAATTTGATGTCAATAGAATATATTCAATTGGACCACGTCTTAACACTTTTTTGGAGCCAAATTCCTTCATATAAGGCCTCAAATTAGACTTATAGTGTTTCTTTTTTTATTTTCCCAATTTTTAATTTTAAGTTATTTTTTAATTCTTGTTAATAATTTGAATAATGAGTTAAAAAATAGTGTCAATCTTGTTAGCTTTGAATAATTAGTAACTTCTATAGTTGTGAAAATAAGCAAGCAAAACTACCAAAAATGGAAAATTAAAAATCTTGTAAAAATTTGTCAAAAAAGGTAATTTTCAAATTGTAGCTATAAGGGGTTTTATTTTTAGTTGTAGAAGTAGAATAGAAGGAGAATAGTGAAGGAAAATTAATTCAATTCTTTGTGTAATTTTTTTTTTCTATTTTCAACATTAATGTTGAATATTATGTTGTGAATTGTTGCATCAGGTTCGTAAGGAGGCTTGAATGTAATAAGACTTTATAATCTTAATAAACCTTAAACAAGACTATGTCTTCATTTGACTGTAAAAAATTTATATATTATATTATCCACACCCATATTAGTGAGTTTTCTTTTTATTCAAATGAGCTTGGTTTAAAAACTTGACTATATTCATAATCCTATGTAAATGTATCTATATTTTAAAATTGTGGTAGGATTACAACATAAAGGGTATAAACCTTTTAACCATTGAGTGGAAAATAGAACCAAATATTTTTAATATTTTTCTCCATTAAGGATGTGTAGTTTTTTGTTTTGGGATCCTAATAATTTAGTCTTTAAAGTAAGGTAGATACATGTGCATTTGTGTGTTTAGAAACCTATATGTATGAATGTATATGATATTTGTTATGAATTCCAAGTTGAGTACTATTATGACATTCTTTTAGATATGTATATATTTATAAGGGAAAACGTGGAGAATTTACTTTTCATGATGTTGTGTTTTGATAAAAATATGTTGAAAAATAATTATATTTTTGTTAGTAAAACTTAGTTTTATCTAGAATATTTTATGAGTTAGATTGGTATGTTGTTATTGTGAAGTGTTTGTGTGAGTATAAAGTTGTCTTTTGTTTACAAGACTGAGATAGAGATGTGTGAAAAATGACACATATTCATGTTGGAATGTAAACTTTGTTATAAAATATTGGCCGAAGTAATACAATATTTTGCTTACATTGTCAATTGGTAGTGTCTAATAGGTTGCATATCAATTGGAATTTTCATAGTTAGCTAGTGAGTATATGGATTTGTATGATAAATTGTATGTAATAAAATTAGGACACCACACTAGTTCTTGGATGACATGATAGGAGTTTTTCTACCTTTGTGAAGGGTAGGGACATTTCTAATTGGAAGGTGTATGGAGGATTGTTGATATGTGGTTGGAGGAAAATACCTAGATGATGCTCTCCCTCTTGTATTTGAAATAATTCCAAAGGATTGATCATACAAAGACACATACATATTATATTTATCAAATTTTATACTTGAAAAATTATAAAATTATATGTTGAATTTAGATGCTAGTTTACTGGAGATACTTTTGTACAAGTGGTTAAATTATTCAATTGTAATATGCAAGAATGCACATCAAATGATCAATTTAATTGAAAGAAAATATTTATTGAACCATTGGGAAAATGAATGGGAAAAGGGACTCACAATACAAGAAATGAATCCCTAATCTAGAATTTTCCTCCATAGGGGGATGGTTCATTCAAGGAAACCTAGGATCCCAAATTGGATTGACTATCAACAAAAAGGTGAGTCAATTCTCAACAAGGGAGACCCAGGAAGGTTCCTTAGGCTTCAAAGGGTTCACCACCAAGCAAAAGCTTGGAAAATACAACTTAACATTCAACTCACAAAGCCTAGTAGTGCAAGCCAAATAATGAATGCAAATGACAAAATTAAGTAACAAGTTAGGATGTATGTACCTGCAAAGTCTGGAAATATGATAAGGATTCTGGAAATGCAAAAATGCTATCAAAATATGTTATGGAGGACTAAGACATCCTTACTATCTTCTTAGTCTCACTACTATTTTTTGGGGCAAACACAAAATCTTCAGATGTCAGAATCAGATTTGAAGGAATCTCTGAAAAATATCTCCAGGAGGACTAAGATGCCCTTACTATCTTCTTAGTTCCAATCTGAATTTCTGCAACCTTGAAATGTGATCTTGAGGCTCAATGTCTACAACTTCTTCTTCTCAGATCTCAGGTGCTGAAACTTCTATATATGGCATGTAGGTGACTTTCCATGAAGATGACAACTTTGCACTTTAAATGATCTTCAAGTCTTCAACCTAAATCTGTAAACACAAACATACAAGAGAAGAAAAACTTGTTGATTTGTTAGTAAATGGGGTTTTGCCTTGGTCAAACCCCTTGTTGATAATTAAACCTTGGAATGAAATGAAATAATGGAGGGAAATGATGAATGAACAAAGTGCCATGTTGCAACTCATCAAATCCTTGTTATATGAAATCTGCAAACTTGTGTGAAGGCTAGCTTGAATGTAGATCTTGAATTGAATGAATGCTTGATAGATCTTGACTTGAATTGCTTGCTTGAATCAAAACCCTACATCACAAATGCTAGCTCAAAAACACACATGATGCAATATCTTTCACATGATGCTTGATGAATTGCTCTTGAATGCTCTTGTGAACTCCAATTATGCTATTAGGAATGCTCTCACCAAAGTCTTAGGTGAAAAGGTGTGAAAGAACCTTGTATTTATACTTATCCATGCTTAATATCTTGAAATTACACCACAACAAGCCGACATATGAATTCAATAATTAAAGGAGGCTAAATACTGCAACATTTGAAATTAAATCTTGAAAATAACTTGAGGGGGACTAAGATGCCCTAGGTGGCATCTTAGTCCTGAGGCTTGAAACTTGAGGCACATACTCCAAAAAGAGGCCTTTTAAGGTGACTCTAAAATTAGGGTCCCAAGACCTTTGGGGGACAAAGATGTCCCAGGTGTCTTATTAGTCCCATTCCAAAAATCAACGACACACAACTAGAATCATTAAATTATCATTTATCCTTTGATGTTTTTTGGGATTAGCCATAAAAATATATAATTTATTAGGCTTTTTGGATGCAAAATAGGACCAATTAAGACATAAATAAGGATAAGCAAAGCAAGGCAGGCCCAAACAAGTGTGAAAATACAAGGGTATGCATTTTCATACACTACAATTAGCCCCCACTTTAGTGAGAGGATGAACTTGCTTCAAACTCACACTAAACTAGCCAAACACACAATCAAGAGGGGTTCAAATGTACAAATACTAGTAAGACATGATGACAATAACCAAGAAGGTGGCCAAGCTCCCAGGATCAAGATCCTATGACACACCAACATAGGCACAAAGGAACATACTTGTAGATGATATATGAAGACATAACCAAATCGCCAACATACACCATAAAAGATAGGAAAAAGAAAAGGAAAAAGAAAAGTGCAACAGATCAAGCTTTTATTAGTTGTTCAACATGTTGTGGACTAGGTCTAGGCTATTTTTCCAAAAAAGGTTTACAAGTGGAACACATTTTCCACTATGCAAACAAAATGCATGCTCACAAGGGCTACTGAAGCTAGTTGTCCACAAGAGATCCATATAAAAGTCATACCCCTATGACTATGATAAGGACAAAAATAAAATGCACGCTCACAAGGGCTAGTGAAGCTAGTTTTCCACTAGGTGAGCCCTAAGGAACCATATCAAAGTCATACCTCCATGACTTTAATAAGGTACAAAAATAAAATGCATGCTCACAAGGGCTATTGAAGCTAGTCGTTCACTAGGTGAGCCCTGAGGAACCATATCAAAGCCATACATCCATGACTTTAATAAGGTACAAAAAGAAAATGCACGCTCACAAGGGCTAGTGAAGCTAGTTGTTCACTAAGTGAGCCCCTGAGGAACCATATCAAAGCCATACCTCCATGACTTTAATAAGGTACAAAAAGAGGATGCAACAAGAGAGAGGGATGTTCGAAGGGATTTTAATTGGTTCATGTGAGGTCTTAATCTTAGGGGACATTGTTCCTAATGTCTCCAAGAAAGGACCAACCAAAGGATAAAAGATTTGCAATTTAGGGAATGCAGTATGTTGCATCACCACCAAGAGGAATGCAATATGCTAAGATAGATCACGCTTTTGAAGGACATTATTCTCAATGTCACCACAAAGAGAAAAAAACACATCACATGAAGTAAGAAAACCACATCAAGGAACATGGAAAAATGCCAAAATAATGCTAATGTATGCCCCCACTTTAAAGGAATTTCTAAACACCATGCTATGAGAAATTACTTTAAAGTAGAAAAAAAGGAAAAAGGAAAAGAAGGTTGCCCCCCAGAAACACAAGGGATCTATGGATTCGGGGTTAGTATCTGTCTTTGTTGCAATGATATTTAGAGAGCTCAGAACTGTCATCATTCCCCAAATACACATAGAATTGGAAGAATGACACAAAGAGTGAAAAAACAAAGAAAAACCTTTTGAGTCAACATGGAAGAGACATAGGGTGTCTCAACACCTTTTGTCATCCTCAAAAGGAAAACACAAGACAAAAATGAAAGATAAATGAAAATAAAAGGTAAAGACCAAAGAAAAGAAAAAAAAGTAAGCAACAAATAGAAGAATGTAGGTACAAATAGGGGAATGCACATAGAGAGGAAACATTAAACAATATAGGGGATCGCATTACACACATGCAATCAACCAAAAACAAAGCAAAAAGGAAAGAAAAAATACTAGTAAAGCACATGTGAATCAACCATCCAGCAGGTCATCCACATCCTAGTCTTGTTCAGTATATGCAAAATGTAAATCACTAGCAAGAGGGATCATGTCAAGTGTTGTACTAGGGGAATCACTAGGTTCAACATGTGGTGCATCACTTGATTTAGGAGGATCATCATGATTGTTATCATCTAAGTTCATAGAAGAGGAAAATAAAAAATTCAACTCATTATACACTTCCTCATCAATTTTAGTAGTTTCTTCATCGTCATCCAGGATAACCACAATACGAGGATGAATGATAATATCCATAGAAGGTGTTGGTCCTTGTTGTGTTGGAGACATAGGATCTGTTGGTTCTGGTAATGGAGGAGACTCATCATTTATTGCTTTTGTCAAGTTTGGATTTTTATTTTCTATGTTGTTCTCTTCATTCATCTTTGAGCAATAGCACAACATCTACATCTATGCTCTCTAGCATTTTGGTTTCTTTTATTACAATTTTCAAGTTGCGTTTGTGTAGGAGTGGGTTTGTCAACCATAGGTTCATTTTCTTCTTGTGAGGGAAGAATGAAAGAAACCATGGAAGGTTGTTCAACGACCTTCTCTTTGGCTTTATAAATGTTCTTAGGAGGCGAATTATGACTTTTTTGGTTTTCTCTTGGCCTTTTGTACGAAAGAGGCGAAGTATTTTTTATGGATGGGTCTTTGTTAGTTGGAAGGGATTTAAGCTCAATATTTTTTTCTTCAATGAGCAGAGGAGGAAAAATTTCAAGGGATAATTTGGCTATGCATTTTGCTTTAAAATTTTGGTAGGATAGGAAAATGAAGTCCTTAGAGGGTCTTATAGGTTCCATGGGCTTAAGCCAAAAATAGTCTAAGGAAATTTTTCCATAGGAAGATGGAGGTCTAAAGCCACTATGGTTCATAGTGAATATTTCATTGTCAACTGGAAACTTTAAGCACTTATGGACAACGAATGGGACCGCATTCATGGAGCAAAGCTATTTGTAGCCTAACTTCACACAAAATTGATCCGAATTAGAGATGATAGAGAATGCTACATTTAATTTCTTCAGTCCTATTTGTAAAGGGAGTGTGATCGAGCCCATAATAGCATGAGAAAAACCATCATACATTTTAATCCATGCTTTCGTTTTGTCATATCTATCTTGAGTGACTTCATGCACATATAAGAGTTCCTCTATGATCACATTCTCTCCATAGATGGGATCAATTAAAATCCCAGGAGTGGGCCTGTCATTGATTCTTTTGGCTATGTAAAGAGGACCATTAGGTGCATTTTTGATTGTTTCTTTTGAAGAGAAAGCAATGTCAATGGGAATTATAGTTTATTTTTTACAAATATCTATTTCAATCACTCGTATCATTGTACTAGTAGGACTTTGGTCATTAGTATCCATAGGATTTTGTTCGTTATTGTTCATGTTATCATCATCCATGTCAACACTCATCACATTGAGCTTAGTTTCACTAGCCTTAACAAATGAAATATTATGGTTAGGCAAGGGATTCCTAAAGATTTGTAATTTTTGGTTAGGATGAGCTACAGATTTATTACCATTGTCATTCACACTGCCAATTTGAATATGATTAGAATCAATGAGGTCTTGCACAAGATGTTTAAGACGCTTGCAATGTTCTGTATCATGTCCTTTTTGTTGGTGATAAGCACAATAGGCATTGTGTCTAAAGCTTGGAGGTAATGGCTTGCTAGGGTCAAGAGGTTGAATGGGAGGTAAGGTAAGCATGTTCTTGTTTATGAGCCGAGTCATGATATTTTGATGTGTGTCAAGTAAGGGAGTAAATTGTCTTTGCAAATCCCCAAATATATAAGGAATACAATTCTTTATAGTAGCTACTTGGGTATCAACTTGTTGGGTGGGTTGGGAGGTAGAATTTAAAGTTGAAGGAAACTTTTATTTTGTCTTTTGAAAGGCTGGTAGGTATTTTGATTTGAAGATTCAAACTTTTTAGGATGGACAGAGGTGGTTTTTGGTTCACAACTACTTATGGAATTCTAATAATCTTGAAGGGAAGTGCATAAGTGCATGAAGGAAGGGAATTTCATCATGATAAGTGTGTCTTGTATCTTACCTTGTAAATTTTCTATGAACAACTTTTGAAGGTGAGGATCGAGAATATTCACACTAATTTGGGAATAAAGAGATCAGTAATGTGAAATAAAGTCAGTGAATTTTTCACCCTCATTTTGTTTACATCTCATCAAATTAGCTAATGTCATTTAAGGAACCATATGCACTTGGGAATGGTTAATAAAGGCTCCAACAAGTTTATTAAATGAATGAATTGAGTTATTCAGTAATGTAGAAAACTAGTCCAAGGCAACATCTTTCAAGGATCAGGGAAAAAGCTTAGCCAAAATTTTGTCAAGAATAAAGTCACTATACCTTGTGGCACCGAAGTTCTCAATATCTCCAAAGATAGTGGGTTGCTTTTGAAATAGTATGAAGGTGGATCATTTTGATTTTGATTTATGGTGGAAAATTAACGTTGAAGGAATGAAAGGTTTTGTAAAAGGTGGTTGATGATACCTGGTCATTGTTTATGGTTTGGGATGAAGGTGAATATGGTGGTGGTGGTGTGTATGTGTTGGAAGGACAAGTAAATGGATAGCTTATGGGAGGAGATATAAGGTTAGATGCCATGTAGGTATAAGGAGCACTAGTGGAAATGTTCAAGGTAGGAAGGATATTACTAGTTCGTTGCATCATTGTGGAAACTTGAGGATTTGCATAAGTGGGAATAGAGGTTATGGTTGAAGGGGGAGGAATTTGAATTCCACCCTGGTTTTACACATTGTTTGAAGTTTGAGCACCATTGGTGGTGGAAGGAAGGTTTTTTTCCAAAGATTTGAGCTATATTATGCACAACTTCCAATCCTTCATCACTTTCCATCATGTGGTGAATACTATCTATGGTAGGTATAATAGTGTTGGAAATGTTTTCAGTCTCAAACTATCTTGTAAATGGGATAGGCATTCATGAATTTTCATTATGTTTTCTTGAGGGATATGATCAACTATTGTTTGAACACTTGGAATAACACTTGTACATACACCAGGCATAGAAAAAGAGTTATCAAAGGTATGTTCCATACCTACTGAACTAGTACCAACACTAGAAGTAAGAGAACTAGATAACCCAAGATCCACATCGAGTGTTTTATTGCAAGATGCCATGAGTCTTAGACTTCGCCTCACCATAGTATTAGCCATAGGACACCAAGTATTACAACTCATTCAAGTGATAAACCAAAGAAAGTGTAATGAACACAATATCTTGCGCTTACGATTACACTTGAAATTAAAGAAATAGAAATAACAGTAATTCTACAAACTGTAACAAAAATTTGAAAGCAACAAATAGAAGCACAAAAATGTACATTTAAAACCTAAAAAATCCAACTTCAAAATACACAAGGCCTAAGACACTAGCAAGGGCGTCTTGGTACTGTTGATGAAATTTTGAGGTTTTAGAAACTGAAATATACAACAAACAACTCAGATAGGGTTCTAAGCCAAAAACCCACAGAGGGACTAAGACACCAGTAAGGGCGTTTTAGTTCCAATAAAAGTTTTTTTCAAAAAAACAACAAAATCTAGATTAGTTATAGTGTTTCCAGGTTTCCTACTTAGGGACCTGATGTTTAGAAATAGAAAACTGTGCAAATGAATGCAAGACAAAGTGGCTAATGACAAGCAATTGAATGAAAAGTTGAATGATTTTTTTTCAATTTTGAATTCAATAACAATGTTCCTAAATGCAATTAGGAAAATTAACAATGCACTTTTTTAGTTTTTCAATGAGATAAGATGATGCAAGAAAGCAAAAATGCAACCTATATGCACTTTCACTAATGCAAATATGAGAAACCCTAGATGCACTTTCACTAATGCAAGATGCAATGCAAGAATGACTATAATCTAGATCTAGGACCTTAGTGAACTCCAAGTCAGAAAATGAATGTTCAAAATGTCAAGTTCACCAAAATGAATTGTTGGGAAAATGAATGGGAAAAGGGACTCACAATACAAGAAAGGTATCCCTAATCCAAAAAAATTCTCTATAGGGGGATGGTTCATTCAAGGAAACCTAGGATCCCAAATTGGATTGACTATCAACACAAAGTTGAGTCAATTCTCAACAAGGGAGACCTAGGAAAGTTCCTTAGGCTTCAAAGGGTTCACCACCAAGCAAAAGCTTGGAAAAGACAACTTAACATTCAACTCACAAAACCTAGTAATGCAAGCCAAATAATGAATGCAAATGACAAAATTAAGTAACAAGAAGTTAGGATGTATGTACTTGGGAAATCTAGAAATGTGATAAGGTTTTGGAAATGCAAATTTTTTTTCAAAATATGATAGGGAGGACTAAGACATCCTTACTATCTTCTTAGTCCCACTGCTATTTTTTAGGGAAAACACAAAATCTTTTGATGTCAAAACTGGATCTGAAGGAATCTCCAAAAAATACCTCCAGGTAGACTAAGATGCCCTTACTGTCTTCTTAGTCTCAATCTAAATTTCTACAATCTTGAAATGTGATCCTAAGGCTCAATGTTTCAACTTCTTCTTCTTAGATCTCAAGTCCTGAAACTTCCAGATCTAGCCTATAGGTGACTTTCTATGAAGATGACAACTTTGTCATGCAACTTCACAACTTTGAAACTTTGCACTTCAAACGATCTTCAAGTCGTCAACCTAAATCTGCAAACACAAACATACAAGAGAAGAAAAACTTGTTGATTTGTTAGTAAATGGGGGTTTGCCTTGGTCAAAACCCTTGTTAGTAATTAAACCTTGGAATGAAATGAAATAATGGAGGGAAATGATGAATGAAAAAATTATGAAATCTACAAACTTGTGTGAAGTGGCTAGCTTGAATGTAGATATTGAATAGAATAAATGCTTGATAGATCTTGACTTGAATTGCTTCCTTGAATCAAAACCCTACATCACAAATGTTAGCTCAAAAATACACATGATGCAAGAATATATTTGACATGATGCTTGAATCTTGGTGATGGCTCCAAATGCTTGATGAATTGCTCTTGAATGCTCTTGTAAACTCCAATTATGCTATTAGGAATGTTCTCACCAAATTCTTAGGTGAAAAGGAGTGAAAGAACTTTGTATTTATACTTATCCATGCTTAATATCCTGAAATTACACAACAAGAAGTTGAAATATGAATTCATTAATTAGAGGAGGCTAAATCTTGCCAAGATTTGAAATTAAATCCCAAAAAACAACTTGATGGGAACAAAGATGCCCTAGGTGGTGTCTTAGTCCCGAGGCTTGAAACTCGAGGCAAAAACTCCAAAAAGGGGCCTTTTAAGGCACCTCTAAAATTAGGGTCCCAAGACCTTTGGGGGACAAAGATGCCCAAGTTGTCTTATGAGTCCCAATCTAAAAATCAAAGACACACAACCAGAATCATTAAATTATCATTTATCCTTTGATGGTTTTCAGGATTAGCCATAAAAAGATATAATTTATTAGGCTTGAGGATACAAAATAGGACCAATTAAGACATAAATAAGGATAAGAAAATCAAGTCGGGCCCAAAAAAGTGTGAAAATGCAAGGGTATGCATTTTCCTACACTACATTTATATATGTATTCATGATGTTTTGTGTCCTTAAGTGTTATTAAATTGTTGTTAAATTCATTAGATTAAGTTTTGTAAATATTCCTAGTTTAAAAAAAACTTAATATTTTAGTCCATTTTTTTTATAATGAAATTTACTTCATTACACTCCTCCAATAGGTTACATCTCACATTTGTCTCTATCACATTACCCCCTCATAATGATAAATATATGGTCAAACTTTCCTTTATTTCCTCATTGTCATTTGTCTCAACACAATAATGTGCTCCCATACCCACACATGTAGAATTTTCACTCCATAGTCCAAACTCTTATAATCCCTATACACCACCATATTCATCTCTTTGTTTAGTTGTGTTAGCATGTATGACCCCTAGATAAAAATGAATCCATCTATCACCATATTCTCCAATACTTGTGCCCATCCAATGGGGAACCCTCATGATCTCCTATCTAGAATCAATATACCATTGACCAAAATCACCAAAAATAAGGGAAAATAACCTATTAAGAAATCCTAACAACCATAGCCATCTCTATAGTTATTATAGTTAGGTATACAATCAGGAATACTCTCTCCAAGTATATATATGCACCTACGATCTCATACTCCACCAACTCCCCATAGATAGAAATATATAAAATCCTATATACATCCTCTAGAGTGATCATCATCTCCCCCATTGATAATAAGGAGCTGGTATCACTTTTCCATAACTCAACTAGGGTTTCCACCATCTTCTTATGTGCTCAAATCTCATACATATAAGCAAAATATCAAATATCCCAACAACCTCCTAGAACTATTGATTCATATACATTTGTAGCAACCATAATCTTATTGTCTAGGATCACATCTATTGTGATTGTAAGAGGTGAGAATCACTCTTGCATCCACCCAAACAAAGTCATTAAATCCTCTATAAGCCAAGTTCTAGTTTAGTCTACCAAACTAGCACAAGAATTGAACACAAGCACTACCTAGACCTTGAAAATATTGCAAGTGCAAGAAAACCTCTTCTAACCCAAGTGTCCACTTCCTACACAAGCACTATTCCTCACAAGAAAGCACTATTGTGCTCACACATACACTAATCCCATTGGCATATGCACTAATTCATAGACTAATACTTCTATTTTTCCAACTTTGGTTTGCATTTATGACACCCTAAACTACCCTAGAGGTTTGATTTTTAATACATATTGGTGATCCAACCTTTATTGGTCATTGGTATTATCACACTCACCCTGCACAGTGGGTGTGACATGATATGCTAGAGATTTTCTCCTAGCTCCTTCATGTATTTAGTGCTTTGATTTATTAAGGGCTTGGGGTGTAAATGTAGTATTTGTATCCCTCTTAGACCTCTTTGTAAGTATCCTAAGCCTTACTTTAGGGATCTAGGCTAGATTTTTTCATCATTTTTACTTTTTCTTTCACCATTCCTTCATCCTTTACTTATTTTCTCTCATTTTTGTTCCATTGTTCCTCATTTTTCACCATTTATATAATTTTCACCTCCATTTCTTCATTTCAAGAGCTTTGTAGGATATTTTTTTGGGTGACCTCTCGAAGGGGCATCATATCATCACCTTTTCTTATATTATTATTTTATTTGATACAATGTCACTTATTTTAGTCACAACTCCTCATCAAAGAGAGTCAAACTATAGACACCTTGAAATCAACCACTCATTTATGACCCATATAATTAATTAAATAAATAATTTTGTAATTCATCACTCCCTATTCTTGTGATTAATTAAATAATTTATTATATAATTACTATTTAATTAATATCCATTCCCACAATTAATCAAATAACATATTATTTAGTTAATAATTTTCCCACTTCTAAGGTTAATTAATAAATAGAATTAATTTAACCATTGCCCTCTCCATTAATAATTCTCATGTTGATTAATTGATTAATCCTCAATTAATTACTTAACTGACTTTTACTAACTACCATTGACAATTCTTCCAATTTAAAATTCATCAAATCCCCTTTAGTGCTCATTTGTATGCATGATCATGCCACCTCAAATCACTTATTTGTTTACATGTGTGAGAATTCAAGCATGTAAGCTTGAAGAATTCCTATTCCTCCACCTCATCTTTGTCTTATATGTCCTAGGCCCACTCTTTTGATCACACATGTATGAGGATGATTTCATCACACATGTGTAGCCATCATAATACTTCCACTTGTCCTTCCATAGCTACCCTATTTCTTACACATGATCTGCTCACCTAGCTCTTACATCCATGATATTTGTCAATTCTATGCTTTCCCCTTGTGATAATTATCACAATTCTAAGTTATCAAGACACAATCAATCTTATTCAATCCTAGCCATCCATCAACATCACATCCTAGCCCTCCATTCTTATCACCAAAAATCTATAAATAGGATGTCATTTTCTTCATCCAAACAACATACCATTATTATGCCAAACCAATGCTGCAACTTTGAGAGATAAAATATGTTATCCTATTGTTATAATATTTCTTTTTTAAGCAATCCACACTTAAATATTGCAAGTAACCATCATTTTGGTGGGAAAATCAAGTGGAGAAAGGGTGAACTTCACTTCTACTAAATTGGAGGAGCAAGGTAAACAAGGTATATGTTTCTTTATGGTGCATTTGATTCCTTGTCTTTCATCCTTGTTTAATTTATTGTCTTCAACCATAGATGTTGGCGATGTAAAAAGGGATTTCTTATTGTTCATTGTAATCTCTTGAGTTAAATATCTCAAATCATTGAGCATATTACCACCATTATCATTTGAGTGATGCTTTAAAATGTAAAACACAAGTTATGTTAACAATATGAAACCTTGGGCGATGGCAGCGAGGATGGTCTAGCTTCTTCTATTAAGGAAAATGATGATGAGGGCATATCAAATGATGGGAAGGGTGAAGGAGGTGCATTGGAGAGGATCCTTAGTGTAGGCTTCTCCTCCCCTATGGCTACGATGACTTTGGATGGAATAGATCCTTTTGTGGTTGAGGGCTATGAGATTGGTTTTTTTGAAGAAATGGAAATTGAGGAGGCAAAGGATTGGTGAGGGGAGGAAGAAGTTTTCCCTTCATCTCTCATCCTATGGTGGGTTTTTCTTGAGCGAAGAGGATAAATTTATCATGAATATCCTCTTGGATGCCCATCTGAAGGAAAATAAGCTAGTTGGCATGCTTGTGGGTGAGGCCATTATTGGTGACCAATTTCTAGGTATGAAAAAGGTTTTCTTTTCCCTTGTAAGGGGGTTCTATCCCCCCACTATGAAACTCAAGGATATAAATCTGCCTATGCTCATTTCTTTTGCTATGGAAGAGAGGGGGTTTCTATTGAAAGTTGATGATTATGTTACCATGTCTTCTCCCGTTGAAATTCTAGAGGCTATTGTTTCTTCTTCTATTGATGTTTTAGAGGTTGTTGTTTCTTCTCTTGTGGTTGCTTCTATTCTTTCCCCAATGGGTGTGGTGGAAGGCAGTCCTACTAGGTGTTTTGTTTTGGGTGTATCTCTTGTGGAGATGGAGGATGCAAAAATAATTATTGATGTTCCTAATTCTCTTCTTATTGAGACATTTGATTTGATTAGAAGCTCACTTGTTGGAAGGTTCTATGGTAATCACCCCAATATTGATACTATTATAAGATAGATCCTTCAAAAATTTGAATGATTCATGGCAATGTTGAATGGTTTCTTTCTTTTTCTTTTTCCTGCCAGGAGGATAGAACTAGGATCCTTCTTAAGGCCTCTAGTTTATGGGTTGTAGTGGTTTAAGTCTTTAAAATTGGTAACCTAGCTTCAAACCTATGCTAGAGGCATTCAAGTTTTCTATTTGGTCCATCTACATGTTAGAGTAAAAGACCACTAAGAGGGGGGTGAATCAAGTGGTCAAATAAAATAAATCTCAAAACCTTAACACTCTTGATCATACAAAACTTTATATATGTATTTCATAAAAAAAACACAAAGATGTGCATATTACAACATCACATGTGAATTAGGAATACTGAATCATGTAGAAAGCAACATATCAAGGAGACATGAGACACCATATTTATGAGTGGAAAAACCCTAAAAAGGGTGAAAAAACCACTTTGAAAAATTGCTTTTATTATCTTCAAAGGATACCAAACCTAATTACATTTAGTGAGAAACAAGCCACTGAGAGCACCAAATCTCCTTCAAAGCACCAACCTCAAAAATACCGAAGCACCAACTCCATACTTTGAATACAAGAAAAAGTATATTATAGAGGGTTTCTCTGTTTCACTTCAAACCAATGCTTTACCAAAGTCTTAACACAGATTGACAAGGTTTTTTACATCAATATTACATACAACCAACTCACGCAACTATCATATATTCAAACACTGAAAAATCCCGATTTATCTTGTATTTGAGATAAGTAAATTACTCAAATAATTCTTGACACCTTTTTCTTTCAAAAATCACACTATCTCTGTCAAATTCACTTTGCAAATTTGTTACAACATACCTCAACAATCTTTCTACAATTAGCAAAACACACCCATACCTTCTACAATCATCATGTTTCATTTGTAACAAAATCACTCCTTAAAATCCACCAAGACATATTACAAACTGAATTCAAGAGAGCAGCCATAGTCAATTTTGGACATTCAAAGCTATATTTATCATTCTTCATATACTACACCTTTTCATGAAGATTCATTCATAATTTTCTATCATAACACCATCAAAAACCTGAGTAAAAGATCATTCATATCAAACCCTCTCCAATCATCTTAAAATCAGCTTTGATCATCATCATCATCTTACAAATTACATCAATTCTCTATCAAAAAGCTTGTACAAAAGATTGCAATTGTATACACTTCATTGTCAAAACTTGCTTCAAATCCATTATGACTTCAAAATAGAAGTTTTATCTTCAAAAACCAAAAATATTCTATCTTTGTCATCACACCATATCAATACTCACTTCATGCAAAGGCAAAAATCACTCATCAAATTTTGGCGCCAACTAAGAAAAGCAAAAAATCTTCACATTCGTTTAGAAACCAAACAAGAACCGACTCTATGATGACCAGTCTACTGTCAAAGTAGTAACATCCTCAAATAGTTGTTGGGAAATTTAAATGTGAGCCCTCAATCCACTTTTTCCGCCTAAATCAATTTTAAATGGGAACCGTTGATCTTTATTTGAGCAAGTTTCACAAGAAGCTTAGCCTTCTCAAAAGGTTAACCATAATGAAGGGCCAGTTGTAGAATGTTTCAAAACCCTTGATAAGGTCACTTAAGTCACTGGTGACCGGTGACAAAAGGTCACTTGCAAACACATAACAAAGGTTTTAAACTACTTGACTTCCTTTTTACAAAATATAAACCCTAATTTTAAAGACTTAGGGTTCCAAGCATAATTAACATTTTATATGCCATGTCACTTATAATCCTAAAAAATACATAACCACATTACCTTCAACCCACTCAAACATTTGATACCTTGATGCTCTCAGATCTTAATGCTTTGAAGTTTTGATGCTCTTTAATACTTTGATAATGCTTGATCACGAACTTTGAAACTCATTACAAGAACCTTTAATGTTTTGAGGCTTTGAAGCTATTTGGAATTGAACCTTAACAACCTTGATTTGATGGCACTCAACCACACCTTTTCCTAAATGAATGAATTAAGAAACATGAACATATCATTTTCCTTGATGACACTTGATGGAATACATCAACACCATCAACCTAACACTTTGCTATACCTTGTCTTGGATGAGCAGGCATAACATAATTGACATTAAATGATCCACATTGCATACCTTGACTAAATGAGAAATCATAACATAATTGAAATCAATGACAATGAATGCCAATGCAACAAACTCCTCCTTTGGCATTGATGTCAACTTCTCCCATTTACATCTTATTACTCCCCCTTGCACTTGCAAAGTGTGTTTGACAATTAGGTAGCAAACAAGTAGCTCTTCTCCCCCTTTGACAACAATGAAAAAGGAAGAAGACCAATTTCAAGAAGTTCAATAAGCCATTGTCAACCATAGTCACACATAGCTTGAATATTAGAATCACTTGCATTGTACTTTGAAAAGATTGTCATTAAATTTCTCAACTGAAAAAGACACTGCAAGTAACTGTGGTTAAGTGAATGTCTCTATCACTAAGTCATTTTCAATGTCATTGACATTGTTCAACCATCTATAGCCTACTACCTGTTATTGAGAAAGAGAACATCACATGCAACTGACATTGTTCAACCATCCCCAACCTATTACCTATCACACTAGTATAGACACTGCCTTATCAAAGTAGTGACACTATTAGTGTCAAGATAGATTTAGCATTGTATAATATCAAAAACCACTAAGCAATTGTCCCATGTAAAAGACCACTGTACCACTTGAAGCAAGCATAAAGGACTAGTTATGAACCAAGTAACAAACTCACTGTCAATCTCTATCAACATTAAAAGACCTGAATACCATTTACTGCATTATGTAGTGTTTTAGCAAACCAAAGTACTATACAGTGTCAATCCAAGATACCATCAAAATTATATAGATGCACTTGTAAACACTGCTAACATGATACCATCCAAGGCAACCATCAAAATCATTATCTTGCTATGATGTTCCACTGTACCAGGAAAAACCTTCATATTCCATAGTTAGGCTTCTACTATCATTGGCAAAAGCATTGCATGAGAAGGAAATATCACACTGTCATAAACAATCAAGAAAAGTCATTATTACAATCAAGTTTTTTAATCTCTCTAGCACCATAGCAAAGTCACTGTGTCTTGGCAAGAATCAATGTCAACCAAAGCCAAACAATTGAGCAATTGTTACCTCACTATTCCCTCTTAAGACTGTCACTTGCATGCAAGATTCAATATGCAACTAATATGACACTTCTACTTTACCATGGCTCCATTCAGTGTACTTGGCACTTTACCCATCCATTGGAGATATGAATTTTGTACTGTGAAAAGCTTTCAAGCAAACTAGAATAGACGTATCACTTATCCCTCTAAAGGCTATTAATAATAATCCTTTGTACCAAAACACTTTCAAGAAAAAAATAACATTCCAAGACAACTAACATTTTCAAAACCTTTGTGAAAAATAGGTTAAGCATGATAATGAACCAACATCTAATGAAAGCATCGAATCACCACCTAGATCATTAGGCAACTACAAATACCATAACTAATAGAGCACCATCATGAAGAAATATAAAGTACAATACTATTACCGCCCTTGAGATACACAAGACAAACACCATCTTCTTCAAAGCTTTGTATACTTGTAAGTACTTCTTTAATAGCAGTATCACCTTCAATGCATTTTGACTGCCCAATCCTTCAGACCCTATGAACATTTGATGTGAGCCTATATATCAAAGTGCAAGAACCACACTATCACACCTCAAGACCACTGCTACAATGTACCTTTTAGTATTCTTTTCATTATCCCTAAACACTTTAGAACATTGTACTACAACCTTGACAACCAAGAGGTTATTGCATCTTAAAAAGAGAAGAACAAAACTATATTGTCCCAAGGTTACCATTTTAAAGTGGACTCGTAGTCACTCTCTTGAAGTTATCAAAAAATGCTACTATCTCAAGCTCTTTACAACAAATGTGCCCTGCCAAGAGAACAAGTTAGCACTATCTTTGCAAAGTGTCCATTCCAAGATTTCATCCAATATCATGCAACACTTCCATCCACTATTACCAAGCTATTGCAACTAGTAAATTGAGAAGAAGAAACTTCATTGTCATTGTTCAAGCAATAAGCATGAGATAACCAAATGCACTATCAAACACCACAACCATGTACTTTGCTTGCCAATATCCCATTGAACTTTTACAATCTCTTTGTGATTAACTATAGGGCTGAAACAATGAGAAACAATCATAGAGCTACCTACAACAAGTCATCTAAGGAGAAGGAATTGAAGCATTATAGAACTTACAAAAAAAAACTCAAATGATACTATCATTGCAAGGATCAAATTGGAAGTATTACCAACATCAGAACACTAAATCACTGCAAATATATAATCTCTTTGTTGCTTACAATAGGGTTTGAAAGATAAAACTATAAGCATCTCCCTCTATCTTCGTTCTTCCTTTTATGCACTACTAGATGTCACTTGTGCAGTATGCACAAGCTTAGATTCATCCTTCCCTTTTTCTTGCTTTCTTCTCCAAACCTTGATTTCATCTTAACAGCATCAGAATGTGCACTAATTCTCTTTTGTCGCACCTCCAAGTTAGGTCTAAAAAACTTAGCTATATGGCCAAAATTTCCACAATTAAAGAGTCTCAACTTGTTAAGAACTCAAAAGGATTTCTACTTGCAAAACTTGATCTTCTTTTAGACACAACCTTACATTCACTAGTTGTATGCCCATATTGCTTACAACCAAAGCAATAACCAAAGAAGTGGAAATTATACTTGAAGGATGTATTCCTTTTTCTGTTAAATGGTCTCATGGATATTTTTTTTATGACATTAGTACCACCATCAACATGCTGAAGATCATTGGAGTGTGAACATTCACCTTCTGTAAACCATAAACTAGTTTTGTTCTTATGTCCTTTTTGCTTGTCCAAGAGATTTATCAACTTGTCACTACCACCACACATATCCGATCTTTTCTTCAAAGCCACAATTTCTGCCTCTAAAGTACAACACTCCTTTTCCTTGATATCTAGCTCCATTTTGGTGACTTCTATAATTCTCTTGTTCTCTTCAAGCTGAAGTTTTAAATCTGCAACTAATTTTTTTGATTCATTGACCTTGTTGATCAGATTTCCAGTTTGATTTCTTTGCTCTACTACCTCCTTTTTGAGTTTTTTAATTTCACCAAGTGCACATCTCAACTCTCCCTCAAAATCAACCTCCCCTTCACTACTATCAAATTGATCTTCACTATTATCAGATTGATCTTCAATATTAACAATGTTCATAAACAAAGTTTTCCGTTCTTCAATTGAATATTCTGAACAACTATCTATTACACTAGCATCCTTAGCAAGCACACATTTCTTCTTTTTGAATGAGTTTTTCCTTTTAGAATTATGCTTCTTCTTCTTTCCTTATCTTCTATTGTTCTCCTCTTCACTTTTAGAATCTTTATAGGGACATTGAGCAACATAATGTCTAATTTTACCATAGTCGAAAAATTTGAATGGAAGCTTCCCTTTATACTTTCATGATCCTTTTTTCAGTTTGTTTACAAAGATGAAGATGAATTCTTTATCATCCAATTCTTCTAAATCTGAGTTTATTTCTTTATCCTTCTTGACTGATTTAAGAGAAAATTCTTTGCTTGTGGAATCTTCATGTTATAGATTCTAATTTCATAAGTTGTGAATGTGCCATGAAGTTCATCTAAGGTGAGCTTATTTAAATCCATTTCTTCTACAACAAATATTTTAGAATCATACTTGGTGGTTAATGACCTTAATAGCACCTTCTTGACAATAGTTTTCTCTTCCAAAGTCTCTCCAAGACCTCGAATAGCATTGACTATTTCTGGAGCCCTTAAAAGGTAATCAACAATCTTCTCATCTTCATTTATTCTTAATCCTTTAAATTTAGCTCTAATTTTTTGTAGCTTAGCTTCCTTGACCTTATCATCACCCTAATAGACACTAGTTTACCTATCCCACACAAATTTTACAGATTTACAGTCCATTACCTTGACAAGTATATCATTTGTCAATCCACAACAAATAACATTTTTTGCTTTAGCATTACATTCATATGTCTTTTTCCCAGTTGCAGTGGAAGGAGGTGTAGTAGTAGTATACTTAGTTACAACTGCTGCCCAAACATCATAACCTTGAGAAGTTAAATAGTTAAATTCCATTCTAAACTTACAACACGCAAAACCTGAACCATCAAATAATGGTGCATTAGAGGTAGAACAACCTTCTTGATTAGCCATAATGAGTACTCCTTTACCAGAATCTCCCAAGTTATTTAAACTTGTGGCTCTAATACTAGTTGGTGGAGTACTATACCACTAAGAGGGGGGTGAATCAAGTGGCCAGACAAAATCAATCTCAAAGGGTGATCCCACAATAGTGGTTTACAATTTTTGGCCAAGCTAGACACTGAAATTATTATTTTTAACTAAATCTTCATATTCAAGCACCTATAGCGGCTAAACCGTGAGGAATTTGAAGATGATGCAAACTAGAGTCTCGTCACATTTTTTCTGTAGATTCTAAAATATTTTTTTCAAAATTTTTGGAATCAGATTGCACTTCTTTCTCCATCTCCCACGAAAACTAGTTTTTTTTCAAAAAACAACATTTTTAAAAAGTGATGCACACCATATAATGGATAACTCTTTTTCCATGAAGGATAAAATTCTAATTCTTTCAAATTTAGATTTGTAACTCTAATATTTAGTGCTTCCACTTGGTTAGATAGTTTTTTATTATATATTTTTTCTTTAATCAAGTTTCGAAGTCAAACCAATTACAATTCAGACATAGCACGACCGTATAATGCGTAACTTTTTTGTATACATCAAAATTCAATTTTTTTTTTTGATAATCTACTATTTTTCCACATGTGCATAATAGAGACCTTCATTTTCGGTGAAGAACCTATGTTTAATAAAACTAAAAACACAAATATATAATAAAATTAAAACATATAAAAATTATATTCGTTGGATAGCTCGTTCCAAGGACTATCTAATTCTAGAAGGGTTTCTAAAGACTTCTCCATTTTCATCCTCAACCCGAGCTTCGAAGCATAAAAAATAGACTTTTTTTGTGTCTCAGGAGGGGGATGAGGGTCAAGGGGGGTTCGAATGAACCCCTAGGCTTTTGAGCAAACCCCCAGAGGTTCGCTCGAACCAAGGTTCGACCGAACCTCTTCAAGGGGGTTCACTCGAACCCCCTTTGCTATGCATTTGTTTTATTTTTTTGGCGTCAAAAATTTAAAGGGGTTCGCTCGAACATTGGTTCGAGCGAACCCCTAATGCGTTTGGTCGAACTAGTAGGTTCGTACGAACCCCTAAAATCACTTTTTTGCTTTGGGGTCATTTTTTGTGAGTTTTCCTTCCTCACTTGAATTGTAAACCACTATTGTGGCTTCACCCCAAAACCTTAACACTCTTGATCATACAAAACTTTAGATATGTATTTCATAAACAAAACACAATGATGTGCATGTTATAACATCACATGTGAATTATGAATACTAAATCATGTATAAAGCAACATATCATCAAGGAGACATGAGACACCATATTTACGAGTGGAAAACCCTAAAAAGGGTAAAAAAACCACTTTGAACAATTGCTTTTATTATCTTAAAAGGGCACCAACCTTGATTACATTTAGTGAGCACCAACCCACCGAGAGCACCAACTCTCCTTCAGAGCACCAACCCCGAAAACACCAAAGCACCAACTCTAGTGGTTGAAGCACCAACTCCATACTTTGAATATAAGAAAAAGCATATTACAGAGGGTTTCTTTGTTTCACTTCAAACCAATGCCTTACCAAAGTCTCAACACAAATTGACAAGGTCTTTTTACATCAATCTTACATAGAACCAACTCTCACATAGTTGTTATGTCTTCAAACACTGACAAATCCTACTTTATCTTGTATTTGAGGGAATTAAATTACTCGAATCATCCTTGACACCTTTTTCTTTAAAAAATAATACTATCTCTATCAAATTCACTTTGCAAATCTGTTACAACATACCTCAACAATCTTTCTACAATCACCAAAACACACCCATACCTTCTGCAATCATCATGTTTTGTTTGTAAAAAAATCATCTCTTTGACATTCACCAAGACATATTATAAATTGAATTCAAGAGAGCAGCCACCGTCAAATTTGGACATTCAAATATATATTTATCATTCTTCAAATACTACACCTTTTCATGAAGATTCATTCACAAATTTCTATCATAACACCATCAAAAACCTGAGTAAAAGATCATTCATATCAAACCCTCTCTAATCATCTTAAAATCAGCTTTGATCATCATCATCTTGCATTACATCAATTCTCTGTCAAAAAGCTTGTACAAAAGATTGCAGTTGTATACACTTCGTTATCAAAACTTGCTTCAAATCCATTATGACTTCAAAATAGAAGTTTTGTCTTCAAAAACCAAAAATATACTATCTTTGAAATCACAGCATATCAATATTGACTCCATGCAAAGGCAAAAAGCACTCATCAGATTTTGGCACCGACTAAGAAAAACAAAACTCTTCACATTCGTTTAGAAGGCAAACAAGAATCGACTCTATGACGACCAGTCTACTGTCAAAGTAGTAACCTCCTCAAATAGATGTTGGGAAATTTAAATGTGAGCCCTCAATCCACTTTTTCCATTTGAATCAATTTTAAATGGGAACCGTTGATCTTTATTTGAGCAAGTTTCACAAGAAGCTTAACCTGCTCGACAGGTTAACCATAATGAAGGGCTCGCTGTAGAATGTTTGGAAACCCTTGATAAGGTCACTTAAGTCACTGGTGACTGGTGATAAAAGGTCACTTGCAAAACATAACAAGGTTTAAAACTACTTGACTTCCTTTTTACAAAATATAAATCTGAATTTTAAAGACTTAGGGTTCCAAGCATTTTTAACATTTTAGGTGCCATG
This sequence comes from Sequoia sempervirens, assembly GCA_007258455.2. NCBI lineage: Eukaryota > Viridiplantae > Streptophyta > Pinopsida > Cupressales > Cupressaceae > Sequoia > Sequoia sempervirens. The sequence continues at coordinate 306,945,176 of VDFB02105785.1, forward strand.
TCACCTATAATCCTGAAAATACATAACCACATTACCTTCAACCCACTTAGAAATTTGATACCTTGATGCTCTCAAATGTTAATTCTTTGAAGTTTTGATGCTCTTTAATACTTTGATAATGCTTGATCATGAACTTTGAAACTCATTACAAGAACCTTTAATGTTTTGAGGCTTTGAAGCTATTTAGAATTAAACCTGAACAACCTTGCCTTGATGACACTCAGCCACACCTTGTCCTGAATGAATGAATTAAGAAACATGAACATATCATTTGCCTTGATGACACTTGATGGAATACATCTACACCATCAACATAACACTCTGCTATACCTTGTCCTGAATGAGTAGGCATAACATAATTGACATCATCTGATCCACATTACATACCTTGACTGAATGATCAAGCACAACATAATTGACATCAATGACAATCAATGCCAATGCAACACTACATTAGCTTCCTTTGGAATTCAAGAATGTTTTTTTTAATATCTATTGTCGATTCTTTTAGGCAGTATTGTGCCATTGATAAGATCACTAAATTTATGAAGTGTTTGTTTTTCATGAGATTTTGTGTTTTATGAAGAAAAATCAAAAGCTCCCCAATCAGATTACCTTGTCTTCAAAATTTGGAACTTGGGTGCAGTAGATTGACAATGAAGATTTTTCGGTTATCTACCACTCTTATGGTGTAGTGGGTCGTACTTCCACTACCTATTTCAAAAATAAGAAAAAACACTTTGTTTGGAAGAAGAATGATCATATTTCAGCTTCCAAGGAGGATCCCTTTTCTCCTCCCTCTTTGGAAGTTTAAAGCGGATTTGAAAGGTATACCCCTATGGATTTGAATGCTTTGGGTTTGGATGTTGGTTCAACCAGTGATTATATGACCCCTCTCTATAAAAAAAGTTAGTTTTAGGGAAAATGATCCTCATTTTAAGATAAATCAAAGTTCATTGGAACAATTTTTTTAACTACCCTAACTTAGGGTGGGTTGGATGGTCTTTTAAGCTTTACTATTCCTTCTATAATGTTTTGTTGTCCTTTTTTGGTGTTAGTTGTTGCTTGGGTATGCTTCATGCTCTATCTTTTTCTTGTACAAGGGTTAGTGCCTTTTCAAAACCTTGCTTATCTAATAAAAAACAACATACAAAATGAAAAAGATTGATTGGGTTACTTGTCTCTAAGATGACCTTTGGCGAGAACATTCAAAACATTATGTTTGCATGTGACGAGTTGTGATGAATCAAAATTCTGTTAGTGAAGTAATCTCGTGGTTGTAGTACTTAAATTGAAATTCCTCTTTCAATTGTACTTATTTATTTAATGCCTTTATGAACTCTTTTATAATATTTGTTTAATATGATAATTACATATGAATATGCCATAAAAAAATAATGTACACATTATTTTGAAATAACTATAATATTCTTATAAAAAATATGTTGCTTAATATTAAAATTCTTATGCTCGAAAATTATTGAATCTACTTTTATCTCTTTGCAAATAATTATCCATATTAATAAATTATAATATATTAAAAGCCATTTCTTTTTTAATATATTCAACAAAATCTCATTTTTATAAACTAATAAAAACATATATACATGGTCGATAGGTACTGATATGAATGTAGGCCAAACACTGAATCCAATGACACCTACAAATACAGGCCAAAATATAGGATTGACGTGTTAAATGGGCTGACATTAAAATAAGCTGACGTGGCCGTGTAGTAAACAGAATGCCCTTAAGGGATAAAATTCTAAAATGCAGCGAATTTGACGGGCACTCGAAATCGGGAAAGATGATGGCAATGACAGCGAGGCCACTGCAATTCTTGCCCTCCCGTGTAAGGGTTTTCACCCACCCGAACTATTTTTTAATTTATATTTCATTTTTGGGAATTTCGTTAAGAGTTTGGCATTCGTTTGCTTTTTAATTAAAAAAATTCAGGATACTATGGTGAGATATCCATTCCAAAAGTGCAACGTTAATTGCCAGGTTTCAGGGCTGATCGTAAAGGCTGTGGTATGCTCTCGAAATCCTGCTGCCCTTTTTAATTTAATGTGAAGTTTTCCGCTGGTACTGAGCAGCGCTTTTACAATTGAATTTTCAGAGTGACAGCCAAAACCCTAGCCAAGGTGAAAATAGCAGGAAGGGGACTTGGAGGCGCAGAAAGCTGGTTCTTCTTTCAACCCTCTAAAATCTTGCATTTCTTTGTGAATAGTAAAGGAAAAAAATCATACCCGAATTTTTTAAAATTTTCTGTATCAGACTGCCAAAGTTAATATCTAACCTCGGGCGGGGGCCCTAGTTCGGTTGGCTAAGTAATTCCGTTGCGGCTCTGCTGGTCACGAGTTCTAGTCTCCCCCGTCCCGTGGTACCGGAGGGCGTGTCGCGCCAGCGCCGCCGGTCACGTTAAAAAGTTTACCAGCGCCTGCAGTTTATAGGGGGTCGTGCTACCCGATTCCTGCAGTCTAAAAAAAAAAAAAAAAAATATCTAACCTCGAAAATCTTACCGGACGGTCAGGATTAGCAGCCAAACTAGTTTAAAATTCAAAACAATTCACAACAACAATGATATATTTATTTACTTGTTTGCGTCAATAAAACATTACTGGAGTTCAAGGATTACCATCGCATTCAGTTTATCAACTAAAATGTTCTTCTGATCTTCCGACTCAACTCCAATCAGCCACGCATCTGCTCCAAGCTCAAATTCTTCTTCAGAACTTCTGACTCATCTCCAATCAACCACACGTCTACACCAAGTTCTCTTCAATGAATCACGAACTCCCCAAACCAGAGCTCTCTTTGAAATCCTGTCAAAACTCTTCCTTAACTGCCCACAAAACATTGAAGCGCCATTATATACCTTGGTTGGAGAATTTGAACCGCCTAGAAACTACCACAACTAAATCACCCTCCAAGAAATGTTTTGCGTTCAAGGAATTTCAATTGTCAGGCATCTATTGTCTAAGTCTTCCGTTTCTACTTCTTTCGTGTCATTTTCGGCGGAAATTGAGTTTCTACGAACTTCTTTTGGTGCTCATCAAGGTCACGAACTAGCAATATCGCTGAAACTGTCTTCTTTCGACGGAATTGACTTTTAGCGAACTCATTTTTCCATGAAACCATTCTTTCTTTAGCTTCATCAATTTCTTTTTTTCGGCGAACAAAAGGTTCGTGAACTAACAATTTTGCCGAAGACAAAACTTTCTAACTTTTCTTCTTTACATTTCTGCGAGTTGGCATTTCGACGAACTTGAGAACTTGCTAACCTTTTCAATGAACCTTTAGGTTTGCGAACTTGAAAAAGTGCTGAAACCAAGCGTTTAGCTTTTCTCAAAGACTTCAAACTTCTTCTTCGATTAGCCAAATTCGAGTTGAACAAATTCTCCTATTACAAATCATCAAAACCAACTAAAAACAGAACCAAAATGGAAAGTAAAACCTGAAATGTTTTTGGTTGATGTAGGATTGCTTGTTGACCTAGATGCTCTTGCATCAAGTACAAGATCCAAGGTTCATGGCCTTCTTGCACCAAGAGAACTTCGTGCTTACTAGCTTTGTGAAGGAATTTGCAACATTATTTTGAGTGTCAACCTTTTGCAATAAGACTTAAACTATTGTTTACCATCTCATGAACAAAGTGATATTGAACAGCAACATGCTTAGCACAAGCATGGTACATGGGATTCTTGGCTAAACAAATAGCACTTTAACTATCACAATTGATTGTAACCGCCTTGCAATCAAAACTAATATCTACACAAAGTCTTAGTAACCATATCGTCTTTGTATGGGCATGTGTAGCAGCCATATACTTTGCTTCGATGGTGGATAAAAAAATTGTGGTTTACCTTTTGCTCATCCAACTCATTGCACCATCAAACAAAAAGAACACCTAGCTACTAGTGGACTTTCAACTATTCAAGTCACTTGCCCAATTTGCATCCATGAAAACCTGTAGTTTCAATGTCTTATCCATATTCTTAGTGCCATGATAACACAAACGATAATCAGGAGTCCCTTGCAAATATTTGAAAACCCTCTTAACATAACTCCAATGCTCCTTACCAGGGCTAGACATAAACTTGCTCAAAACTCCTATTACTTGTTTAGTATCTTGTCTAGTGTAGAGCATGACATACATTTGGCTACCAACAACACCAGCCTAAGGCATGTTTGATATATCTTCATAATCATCATCTGATTTGGGACATATATCTAAAGAAACTTAGTGCCAATAGGAAATGAAATACTTATAGGTTAGCAATCATACATACTAAACTATTGCAAAATAGTATCAACATATTTACTGTGACTTAATTAAATCTTTTTGTGTACTTGATCCCTAATGACTTAATGAAATCTTTGGGAAGCAGAATTGGTAGCATGTCATCCACATACAAGACATTGATTAAAATTTGATCATCAATAATTTGAACCATAGTTGAAAAATGCGGAATCGACAATAACTCGACAGGCCAAAATTTTTAAAAACTCGGGACTCGGCAAAAATTTGGGGAAAAACTTGGCAATAACTTGGCAAATTTATTGAACATTTGAATATACACAATTTTTTAAAATATTCTTAAAACACACACATATATTTGAATTTTTAGAACATATTACTGATTTCATCATATAAAAATCAAAATTAGAGTTTAAAACTTTAAAGTTTAATACATATCAAAAATCAATGTATCATAGACCAAAAAAAAAGTTCAACTTCTAAATACATATCAACTTCAAGCTTTGGTATCAATAAAAGTTATCTATCATAAATTTCTTCTACGACTGAAACTCAAAAGCTTTTGTCGCTGCTGTGTGGGTGGTGCTGAAGTAGATGGTAAAGTTGCAGTGTCCTCAATAGGAGCCTCAATAGCTGCCTCAATAGGTGCCTCATCCATAGTGATAGGATCAAACTCTGTGTGTGAAGAAACTGCCTCTACTGGCTGACCAAGCTCGCCTTCTTCCTCCTCATATGCTGTCACTTCTGCTTCCCATTCAGCTGCCTCTGCCTCCCTCTCCATCCCAGCTAACTCATAGAGTGATAATGGCTATGATAGGAATGCCATCAAAGAGGATATAGATGTTCTCAAGTGTGTCTATCAAATCTGTAAGATGGGACTCACAAAACAAACCTACAATATCTGTCAAATATTCATTCCAATGGTAGCAAATCTGGAAGACTATGTAGTCCTTACTGCAAAGAATGACTTGAAGTAACAAGAGATGGAGATTTGATCTTGATGCATGTCATCCAACTAAATTGGCCATCCCATGATGATGTGTCTGCACAAGATCTCCAAGGATCAAATATGAACACATGAAGATGTATTTGCCAATGTTGGAATGTAAGAATCCTTAGTCTTAGGATAGTGACTCATCGATAAAGAAGATGCAACCTCTGAAGTTGGATTATGAAATGTACCACCCTGGTTTATCATACAATTTTTTTTTGATTTTATGGTTTACCCATTCAGCTGGTTAGACATTTCGTCAAACAGTTCATCTATGTGCTGTTCTGGGTTCAATCCTGGTTGCTCTTGAAGAGAGAGTGATTGCCTTATGCATGAAATAAGTGTCTCACAGTTTCCAGAAATTTTGACAGTATATTTTGCAATAGAATAACAACAGAAATTGTTTCATTCAATATAATTATAGCCAGTCCCAATTGCTCCACAAATTTCAACTTAATTTCCAGCATATATTGCACATAAAATTACAATCAAATGTTTATCAATTTAGTCTCTTTTCCACACTAACCTGGTATCCAAAAACGTCATTCATCCCTGACCACATGCAGTGATACATTTAGTACTGGAAGCAGCTGCAAATAAATATAAACGCTCCTATAACAAGTTGCACTCCCTTCAAATGTTATCGGCTCCTTAATGAAATGATGCATGTGTTTTATGGCGGCTGGAACCTTGGTCAGCACATTTTCCAACTTCAACGCCTTCAACAAACAATGCAGACACCTCCTCTCAGGCTGCAATAGGCCTCTTTTCCCATATGGTGGCTCATATAAGAAATAACTGAAATTTAAAGCTCATGCTAGCTTAACAAATAATTCATAGCTCCCTTAATCTGTGGACCCCACAGATACTCCACGTCACCCTTCCTGCAGACTATGGTTCATAACCTTGGAAAGAATGTGGCAACTAAACAACCCACGGCAGCTCCCAAATAAGTGTGGCAGCTATATTTATGAGCTAAGACTTCATTAACAAATCTGCACTGGAGATTGCATTAAAATATTCACCAGTCCAATGAAATATTCAGCGGCAGATATAGTAAGGAAATTAAGCAGCGCCCAAGTGATAATATAAGTCCCATGCCTCTATTACCTTAATCCCATGACTCCTCACAAGGCAGCAGCAACAAATTAAATTAAGACTTCCTTCTTGGCACTCACAAAGTTTCTCCAAGCCACGATTTGGAATGAAAGAAATTAAATCATTTTAAAATTCCCATGTAAGAGTCTATGCCAAATTCCCTTCATTCATGCAATCACGATTCACCTCTCAGCCAATGATTCTTTAATGTAAATTCACGTCAGCAAAACTTCCAACAATTCAGCATAAAGACCTTAATTTGAGAATAATACAGGCCCAAGAAGAATTACGAAGCTTAAAGAAACTGCTATGGCACCATGATAATATTATATGCTGTATTAAATATGCCAAGATTTCTTTGGTATAATTTACAGCGACTATTTAATTAATACAGCCCCTTAATATCGATACGGCAGGTTCAGGTAAATGATACAATAATTTCAGTATAGACAAAACTTCCCAGGATAGACTTGCCTCCAATCTGAATAATAAAATTGTACGGCTGGGTATAAAAATATTATATTCAGATCAACATACCAACTGAGAGTCTTCTCTCTTTGAGAATTGTCTCTGCAAGAGACTTCCCAATTTTCAAAACTTCAAACGTTGATGCACATCTGTGAAATTTGGATGATTCCACCTGAAATGATTTGGGTTTTCGTGCAAATAGCAAAACTCGAGGGTTTCCGTCCTCTAGTTTCAGAAACCGAGCTCTCCCAAAAATGCCAAATAAAACCAAGCATAAAAATTAAATGAGCTTGTCAAACTCTTTTTATCCATCTTTCTGTAACTGCCGTTTGAATCCTTGAAATGCATATTTACTTTTTAATTAAACTCCTTGTTTATCCAAAAAAAAGTTACTTTATTACATATTTTAACTTTCCAACTTAAGTCACTTGTTACCATTAAAATAATTAATTTAAGTTGTCTTTTTAATTTAATCTTATTCGACAACTTAAAAATTAATTACTTAATTATATGACTCCTCAATAAGAATTTGGGACATTATAGATTAGGAGTCATAGAAGCCAGATAATCAATGGATATATTTATAGGAGGAGAAGGAGCATCAAGTAAAGCCTCAATGTCATCACAACTATCAAGACCTACCAAATATTCAAGTTGCTCTTTTGTATCATTGTTGTATTGTAGGTTATCGCAATCATCAAGATGTAGAAGATTGTCCATAATAGGATCATCTAGGAATGGAAAGAGACCCGAGTCTCCAAAGATCTCCCAAGATCTGATCCAAAGAGTGCATGGGCACTCTATATGTGACATAGAACACAGTGTCAAAATCAACATCGCTACCAATCAATCAAAGGGCGTGATTATTGTTAATATCTAATGTTTGCTTTCGATTAGGCGTACCTAGTTCTGGGATGAGTCCACAGATGTGACAAGAGATAAAGCCACCTAAGATTTTTCTAGATGTTATCTTGCCAAGACTTATACTTCTCTTTTTTTAAGATGATTATAGAATGATGACTTGAAAAAACCATCATTTTACGATGATAGACTCCTCATATATTGATTATAGATTAAAACACGTTAAATTGGAACCTTCACAACATAAAAACTGGTCTCATATCTTGCAAGATATCCAATGTACAAGTCAAAACAAAAAAAACCAACTTCAAACTGAAATAATAGGTACCTAGGGAAAAATCTGGAAAAAACCAGATAGATGGCTGCATATTGCTTGGAACTAGTTTTCTTATGTCTATTTATTTGCAAAAATCTGACATCATATGCTTAAGTTGTGGATTTTTCCATAAAATTGTTTGTTTAGGGATTAGAAAAAACGCAAGGTGAGCCTAGATGTTGGTCACCCACAAGCAAAATTCAGTGCCTGAATGAAAGACATTAATGGCATTTTTATAGACCACATAGATCTTGCTTGAATTTGGGTGTAGAGTCCTCTTTTCCTGTTCATCCTAATCTTCTAGCCAACATCTTACAAAGGCATGTTTCTTGGAAGAGGGTTCTCTAGATGTCTAATGTCCCCTTTTTGGGATATTCTTAAAAACAACAATATTTACTCAAAATATGACAATAGTTTAATCCAAAATTAAGAAATTTATTATAATAATCAGATCAATAGATCATAGCACAATACCCAAGGATTCAAATCGTGAATTCCCTGGAAATACTTTGCAAAACTATTGAATTAAACTTTTAAAGGACCCTGTCCCTAACTCAATAGTGACAATGCCAAGGACCCCGTCCCTATCTTGTCAAGGGCATGAAAAGATCCCATCCTTCCAACCTTTAGCCCACCCCATAAGGCCAGACCCCGTCCGATTTGCAAATACTACCTAGAATTCATAATTGATAGCTTGATGTATTTGCTAGACTACTGCTGATTTATATTTTTTGATGGATTGACACTTCAATCCTTGGATAATAATGGTATGCTTTAATAAATGATGGCTGTTTGAATAGATTTTATGCAGTATATTTACGGCTGCAATGACTTGATATATTTCAATTGATTTCTCACTTTTTCACTTGATGGCTTCACCCAATAATTTGATCTCCCTTTAATATCTTCAATGGTGGGGAGAGTCACATCTTTTAATTAATATCCTTATCTTGGAAAGGGATACATCCCTTCATAACCAAGCACTGCCTTAAAACTTTTTATTATTAATTATATGCTTTTCTTAGAGTGCCCGCCCATGTCATTCTTTTTGTCTAATATTAACATTGCCTTCTCAAAGAGTTGTACCCTTTGATAATTAAGTGCTCCTTTTAGACTCTTAGTTTATATTTTTTAATTTTATGCCTTTTGTGGGATTGATGCTAAATTGCTAATAACCCTCCTTTTATCTTGATCGACCATGCTTTAGAATTGCTGTGAGTATTGTTTGACCCGCCTATGTTAGACTGTGATTTTATTTGGCATAATGGTGCAATTTCCTTCATGGTGGAGGCATGACAGACGAGTATGTAGCCTTGCTTTAGTCTCTTCATGGGAAGCCCAACATCAATGCAAGCTTCCATTGAAACATTTTTTTCAAGTGCTGTAACTTGAAAGGGATGCATTGCCACCATGGAGGCCACAAGCTTGTCAAAGCTCAACACCTAGCTAGAGGCTTGTGAAGAACTAGACTGTGGATCATCCACCTTAGTATCCTTAATGCATGAGCATCTCTTGATGCCACAAACGGTACTTGAAGCTCCTCTAACACCTCTATTGAATCTACCTTTCACACTCTTGAGCTTTGAAGATGAACTAGGCACCAAATTGATCAAAAGCTCCTCTTTTGCTGCACCTAGGAAAGAATTAGAGCCAGGAGCATCCTCATCATCTTTGTCGTTCTCCTTTTGCTCACTTAGATGCAGATCCAATAGTGCTGCCCTAATTGATAACCTGCCCTTTCTCCTGCGTTTTCTCATTTCAAAATATCACCATCCTTGAACACTACCAATATGGATTGCCAAAGTCAACTTGTATGTAATGCCCCCTTCATATTTTTTTGTGGTTTTACACTTTTTTGTATTTTCTGTTTTTTTTAAACAAGAAACAAACTGAAACTATGAACTAAAAATTGAAAATAATGATGGAAAATACTTGATCAAACCCTCAAACACTTCATGAGTCAAAATCTGAACCAAATTTTGATAAATTCAATGGCTGGTACAAACACTAGTTCACTTCAAGTGCTCAGATCAGATTCAAGCATAAATATGAAAACTCTCAAAGTCTAATTTTATTGATTTTTGTGATAATTACAAGCTGAAAATTGTTCTGAAACAAAAATTAGATCTGAAATTATAATTTTGAACTTACATCTAGACCTTATTGGAATGGTATGGCTGGGCTGATCGAGCTAGATTAAGGGCTGTATGGACTGGTGCAGCAGTTGTACGGCTGTGGTAGGAGCTTACAATGACCAAACAAATTACTTTTTAACTTTCCTTGCTGCTGATGTAATGCAGATCAGACCTTGGAAGCACAAATCAGACCTCAAAAGTGCTAAATAAACATATATGGATTGTCTTCACAGCTGATGCCCTCCAAATCAGCAATAAATATCTCAAAAAATGGTTTGCTACCATTGAAAAATAATTTCTGAATTTTTGTGCAGGTGGGCTACCTCCAAAAATAGTGCCTAAACCCTCCAAGGATGTCATCCAGCAGCTGTTATGACTGTAACAACTCAGATCCAGCCATTTAGGATGCCTGAGAATTCACCAAAATCGAAAACTCATTGTATAAATTGACAAATATGTGTCTGATGAAATGATGATTTTTTCTTGCCAAAAACACTTTAATGAAACTGTTGTGAACATTGTAGCAAAATCGAAATTCGCCACAAAACAACACAATCGTGATTTCTGGATGGAATTACCCAAGATTGGAAACAAGGTTTTTTGTCCTTGATCTCAAATGTGGAATTGAGAAAGCTTTTTGTCCACCTGAACCCCAAACATTCTAATGGCTTTTTAGTCTTGAATGCCTTAGATTGAACAAACTGATGAAATCTGAAAATTGGATGCAAAGAGGATAACTTGATTCATTACAAAATGAGGAAAAATGCTTCTTTTATAGATGCTTTTTATGGGCCCTCCATTTATTTTAATTTCATTTTCCTTTCAAGTATTTTATATTAAGTATAAAATGAACAGAAGATACAAAGCCCAAAAAGAGACAGTTCAGCCGGTCATTATAGCCAGCAGCCCCCCCGTACAAAATCAGATTAAGAATCCCCCCATTACAGAATATACAAAACCGGGATCAATATACAGCCCCACCTAAACTAAACCAAAACAAATAAACAAAGGCTCTCACTGAAGAGAGGGCAAAAAGTCCAGCACAACCTGTATCAGTGTATCAAATGGTACGTCAGAGTATAAGAACAAAAAGTATAGACGTTATCACTAAAGATCAAATAAAAACCACTGCAAAACAAAAGGATATGAAGAACTCATAGAGCAGTCCACTGATGATCTCATTGATTTGCTCTGTTCCTGCTCAATGCCAACAGAGATTCGGTAGCATTCACATCCTCAACCGAAGGCTGCATACCCTGGTGTCTTCTGTCATCCTTCTTATTCTGACCATCCACAAAATCTTGCCTGAAAGCATGAAGAGCCTTCAAAAAGACGTCAACCCCTGGGTGACCCTCTGGTCACATATGTCCATAACGTGCCTCCATAATATCAAATGTACCCTGCCTGTTCTCAAGATAATGCCAGAATTTGTCTCTTGAAAGCTCCACAGTGCTGTAAACCTGCATAGCAACATTATGAAAGATGAGTCTTCTATAAGACTCAGTAAGCAGCCTCCTTTTCCCTTGAAATCTGTCCTCATTCCTTGCTTTCCAGATAGACCATAAAATGATAGAAGAAAAATACAACCAAAACAGAGCAGCAGTCTTTCCCATTTTTATGTCTTGGTGAAAAATAATCTTTGTTTATTAATTCCCCAAATATCTTGCTTGTCACAGAACAATTCCCATATCTCTTTAGCAAAGATACACTCAAAAAATATATGATTAATAGTCTCAGGAGTTCTGCAGATGTTGCAGATATCAATATCATCAAAATTGGTTTTGAATGGAAGTTTCTGTTGGATAAGCAACCATCTAAAGCATGCCAATTTAGCTTCCAACTGTTTGGACCAATTATCATGAAAAACTGATTGCCATTGACCTTTGTTCCAATTGAGTTTCCAGATTTGATTTAAATGTACAGTCAGATCAATATGATCTGTGAGCATAGAATACAAATCCTTAACTTTTGTGTTCATTATGTTAGTACCATTTTGCCATTGAAAATCCTTATAAGGAGTATTATCATTCTTATAATTTGAAGGAAATTTCAGATTATTGCAAGCTTCTCTGAGAACTGAATAGGTTCTCCAAGTGGTGAGGGGGATGTTATATTTAGAGTTTAGATCATTCCAATCCCTGAGTTTACCATCTTTCAGAATATCTTTGAAGCACCGAATTTCTTTATGAGCCCAACTTTTTGCTGAACACCGCTGAAGTAAGGCCAAGGGTTTACCATTATGTTTCAGATTCCACCAGATTGATCTATTAACTTGGCAGGTCCCATTGTCCCCTGAGGCAAAGTGGCAGTTGGTGAGATGGGTCTTCAACACTTCCCAAGCCTTCCAAATAGTTCTGAACACATTAGAGCCGGCAGGTAAAATGATTACCTCACTACTAAGGATATCACTGAAAGGCAAAGATTTCTAGGATTTGGCATGCTTAGGAACAGCATTAAGAATATTCTGTCTAATCAACACTTTCCAGGGTTCACCGCCTTCGAAGGCCCCAAGAACCCATTTTGCAGCCAGGGCAATACCCTGAAGTCTGAGATCTTTTAATCCCAACCCTCCTTTGGTTTTATCAACTGTGCACCATTCCCATTTAACCACATGCTTTTTTCTCCTTCCCTTACCATTTGACGAGAGAAATGCTCTTATCCTTTTTTGAATTTCATTAATCTGATAGGAGTTAAAGAACCACACTGATGCAAATTATGTACTATAAGAGGACAGAATCTTTTGGCAAATTTGGATTCGCCCAGCCAAGGACAAAAAAATACATTTTCTTAAATTTATGTAAGTCGCTCCAAAAATAAAAGTGGTCGGACCCAATTTAAAATATATTATTAATTATTTTAATCCAAAAAATGGGACATGACATTGTATAATTGACACCGTAGCTTCTAAGAGTGAGTATGTGGGTTAGAGTGATCTGAATTGAAACCTATAAAACATTTTAATTCACAATTGATTGCAGTTATTTTTTAATTTTATTTATTATTAATCTATTCTTAATAATTATTATTTGTATTAATTTAAATTTAATATATTTTTAATTTATATTTATTTGAACTTATTAATTTAGTTTTAGATAATAATGTAAAAATTTGATATATATAGTGAGTTCTAGGCTAGAGTGATCTGAATTGAAACCTAAAAAACATTGTAATTCACAGTTGATTGTAACTACATTAAGTTTGTTATTATTAATTATTAATTTATTTTTTATAAGTATTAATATTTAAAATTTAATATATTTTTAATTTATATTATCTAATTTATTATTTTTAAAGTTAGATTCAGATGTAAATGTAAAATATTGTATATATATATATACACACAGTTGTATCCAGCTGTATCTGTAATAGGGGGTCTTGAAAAATAGCTGTATCCGTGTCTATGCAACCTTGTTTAAATTTATATGGAGGTGCCATGTTAAATATATACGTCCTGGAGTAAATGAAAGGGTAATTATGCAGCATTTGTTGGATGAATAAATATCGAGTGAACTGAAAGCAATCGAATCTTTCATAGGCTAGGCAAAATGCTGGTTAAATTATGTGGCTTTACGCAATCAAACGTATCCATTAAGTATTAAAGACAATGTATGTATGGAATTTTAGGACATTGTTCATTCATAACTGTGCTGTAAAAGTCGTTTTGATTTCATTCGTGGGTTTCCTTCTCGAAGGTGCATCTATTCCAAACATGAAAATCTAGCCAGTTTCAAGATTGACATCTGATTGACACATGGCTATATGCAGCAAAACTATCCAGTTTTAACAACATTTTTTGTACTTCTGAATTTCTATTGTCATTTTGTGCATTTATATTACTTGTTTAGGATGCTTTCTCAGTTTTCAAGAGTCGGTTAAATCGTTCGAAACATGATGTGATCAAAGTCCTGTGCAACAATTTTTCTGAATAATTGAGTTTTTGTTTCGTTTGGCCTACTAAATTTTGTTTCACAAGAAAGGACAAGAAATTAAGCACAATCTGAGGTCAGACTCCAGGCACAGTTATGCATGAGACTTTATGAAAGACTATCCCATCTTTATATTTGTAAGATTTGCTTATTCACAAATGTTCTATACTTATGATTCATCGTATAAATGAATTTTCATACTTGTATATTATGCATTACAAGTCATAGTACTTACTATTTCAATGACATTGATATCTCTATTCTTGTTTGTTTTATATATATTTTCCATCTGATTTCAGTCTCCGAACAAGAGACGGCCGCAGAGAAAACGGTTACCTTTTATTGAGGAGCAGGAAAGGATGATAACAAATATCGACCGAGTAGAGATAGTAGACATAGGTAAATTACTGAAAGAAGCAGATAGTAAATTTCAGTTAGTATTAGATCTTGCAGCTGAAGCAACTGAGTTCCAGATCAAGAATAAAGATAGACCTATTGACATGCATCCACTTTCAAAGGCTATTAGTGATAGAATGAACGAGGATGGATTTAAACGTCCAGATGGATATCTTGTAGATGATACATATGGTCTAGTCCCTGATTCATGGGTAAGACGTTTTGAATCTTAGGCCTCCATGGTGTTGTGCTCTTTGCTCTCTTGCTCTTCTTCAACCTAAGGGTCTTTGGGCCCCTTTCTTGTGCCTTTGGACTGAGTCCAAGAGTTGGAGGTACCTCCATCTTTTCTCTGAATGTAAGATTTGCTCCACCGAGATTAAAACATAGGCATAATTTCAAATGTGAAGATTCTTTAATTTAGTCTAGTTTATGTATCTCATTACTTTCAAAGCATATTTTCTTGTATGAATTGAAAATTCATTTACATAATAGATTCACCTAAAAAAATAAATTTGTGCACTCCTAAAAGTAGGTAATTTCAATCTCAGAATTTGGCATTCTTTCTAAACATTTGATCCTTATTAAGTGCAAAAAAATCGAGTGAGATTTATATAACTTGTACTGATTCTATTCAGAATTGTAACATATCTGCTATGTCATGAGAAAGAAAAATAATAATTTTGAGCTTGTATTTTGTCGTAATTTTGCACAAGAAAAATATTAAAAGAGTTTATATGAACTTCAGGTAGTTGTATGTTTTTCTGGTAGATATCATTTATATTTGAAAGGGAGATTATCTGTGCATCATGGCACATTGTTACATCTCATTATTTTACCTGTATGATGATTTGTTGCAAAGGCAATTTCATGTTCATCTGTATGATGATTTGTTGCAAAGCCAATTTCATGTTCATTTAGAAGTTCATTCAGATGGTTCATCTTGTTGGACAATTCTGGTGAATGTACTGTTCCATGTAATATTCTATCCAAACTTCTACGCCAAACTTTTGCTATTTTCCATACCTTCATTATTCCGGCATTCTAACAAACATTTTGCTGACCGTTGATTTAAAGATGTTTTCCTCTCTATTTGCACTCAGATAATATTTGACAAATTTGCATGATAACCATCATAAAGGAAAATTTCTGTAATGTCCCCTTTTTTCTAGGGTCTGTATTAGAGCAATGGCTAGCCTTTGGTCTCCATAGGTTAGTGAGATGTGTAAGGGGCCCTTTGGAGGTATTTAGGGACTTTAGCAAGCTTGATGTTTTCATTCCAGCATCTTCAGCTCAGTGATTGAGTATTTTGCTTGGTAGGCCTTATGAAGGCAGTTCAGGATTTCTTTGTTCACACTTGCTATTTATAGTAAGTGATATTAGGTTTAGTGTCGGCATGCCTGCAGTTGGTATTTGTGTTGGGACACTCTTAGGAGGTATTGCTAGATCATTGCCAGGAGTAATTAAATCATTAAAGTCATTAAAGTGACTTTATGATTTAATGTTATAAAGTTACTTTTAATAAAGTGCTTTTATAATATGGCGTTATAAGGTGAATAAAGTAACTTTAATTAAAATGATATATTTTAAGTTACTTTATTAGTATTTCATTAAATGGCACATGTTTCAAAAAGTGAATTTAATTAAAAGATTTAAACAGGCCAAATGAGGTGTTGGTTTTTGGAAAGGGATTACTTTATTATTTTAATAAAGTGAAATGCCAAGATTAGGGCGTAGGGTTTGGAGAAGGATAAAAAGCAAAGAAGAAGATCATTTTCATTATTCAAGTTATCATTTGCAAACAAAAAGCTGAGCACAAGGTTGCAGGTATGAAGTTTCAAACTACTTTGAGGATGGAAACCCTCGAATAGGACGGAGTCTACAGGTGTGAAAGATCACCCAAGGTCTTCTTGTTTGGATGGTTTCACACAGAGATCATCATTTGAGCATTCACAAATTTAATTCAATAGATTCAATCAGCAATTTCAATATTTCATCAGTAGATAAGAAATAAGATAGAGGTCAAATCAGCAGTTGCACATTCAAGGGTTTACAAAGTTTCCAGGGTTCAGTGCGAAGATTGTTGATATTCACAGCTATTGATCAAGCATTCCCTGATCTGGGATTTATGTTGTTGATTCCGTGTATGGATTTTATGTATTTCCTGAAGCATTAATACAAATAATTCTGGTTATTTGTCTCTTGCATTTGTTTGGAATAGTTCTTTTGCAAAATTCTATATTATCTGAATTGTTGGCGAAGTTCAAATAACCCAGATTAAGGTGGGTTACTACAATTTCCCAATTTTTAAAATGGATATTATAATTCTTTTAAAGTCTTACATTTACTTTTATTTAATTGTTTTCAGATTACTGGATATTACAAAAAATTATGTGTGAAATTCAGGAAATCATAGGTATGTTGACCTTTAATGGATACGCTGGATAGCGGATGTGCATCCCATTAAGAATGCAGCTTCACTTTGGCACTCCCATTAAAAGGTGGCAGCCCCTGAGAGTGTGTGTGTGTGTGTGTGTGTGTTGCAGTATATAAGAATTGACAATAGACCCAATGTATTGAACTCCATCTGTATTAGTAGCGGCTAGTATTAACATTGACCCACACAAGCGCTAAGATGGAATCTTTCACCCACATCAAGCCTAGCTAATATAAACTCTTCTGCCAACATCCAATTACGTCTTCTGTGGGAAATTGATCGATACCTTCCACTTTGGCGGTGGCTAGGATAATGGCAGCAGCTTAGGATAATGGTGGCGGCTTCCTGATCTGTGTAGGATCTAGACTAGATTGCAGTTTAAATGCTTAACTTTTACAATGCTTTACAATGATTATTTCAAGTTAATTAAATCGAAATTAACTTAAGGAAATAACGGAATAAAATAATAACAAGGTGATTATAACAGAAGGAAGGAAATGAGAGACAGAAAGAGAGAAAAAAGAGAAGTGCAAACAGTGTTTGATTTCGGAGTTCGTCACGAGAGTGACTACGTCTCCGGGTCCACTCCAATAGAGTGTGACCGATCCGATTAATCTCCAAAATCGATTACAAAAGCATCACCATTCTTCAAGCAATTCGGCAGCGTAACGACACTCTGACATGCAAGAATGATTTGAAAATCTCTCAACAAGACCTCTCTTCTGTCAGCTCAGCATCAGGACTTCATCACCTGAAAAGAAAACTTGATTACAATCCTCACCTCAAGCCCCCTTTTTATACAAATAATTTTCTCAAATTGGCCTTTAACCAATTGATTTACAAAATATTCTCCAAATCACCTTATCTCTCCAAAATACATAAAATCTTCAAACAATCTCCCAATTTTTGCATATAAAATCTCAATATCCCCTAATTACATAAAAATAATCAAGATAATCTCCCTTAATCTTCATTTTAGCCCTTTATTTATTCATTTCCGGGCTAATATTGTTTTGGGGGTCTGATTTGATCCTTTAAAAAAAAGGATTATAGTTGTTTGTTTATTTTAATTTAGGAGTTTGTTTAAATTTGATAGGCATTCGGTTTCCACATGTTACCAAAATCAACCGATGTCTACATATGTTGTCAAACCACCCGATGGCCTAACGGTGGCAGTCCATTTTGGGTCCCGGCCGGTTCGGGGTTCAAAACCCGCCGGCCGTTTTGTTTTTAAAACAAAATTTCAAACAAAATCTTAATCAAAACCAACAACTGCCATATCCATACTAGCGGTCGCTATGTGGCCTGTTGGTAGCCCGCCCGGATAGCAATCCAAAGGTCGACGGTTCGAGCCCCTTGCGGGCAGTTGAAACAAATTTTTCCACCGACCGACGGAGGAGAGAGAACGCGTGGCCACGTGGCGTTCTGACGAGGTGCGGTAGAACAGGTCCGTAGCAGCCCGGCGTGGGCCGGTGACTCCGCCGAGCGTGGAGGATGCTAGTGTATGGCCCGATGTGTAATTGGCGATGTCCGTATTATGTACCAGGATCCAGAAGCGTGGAAGTACGACTCATCGCCAGCGTGCGATGGCGTGGGAATAGCGTCACCGGTATTTGGAATGGCCCGACTTCGGTGATGGCTGTCGCGATGGCGTGTCTATAACTTCCGGATCGGTGGAGTGACTCGTAATACGGATTGGCGAAGATACTTGAGATCTTGGCGGGAATTACGGATGCCGTGTCGGCCGTGGAAATTAAGTACCATCGACTCATGCCGTCACAATGCGGACTTGTGCGATGTCAACATCGGTTGATCCGCCCGGTTTATGCGGTGCGGCATCATCTTATACGGATGATGATGTCATCAATGTACCTTCAGTCCACAAGTCAAACCTGAAACTTTGACCAGCTGTATCTTGAGCCTCCGATGTCGGATTTCGACGAAACGAACACCGTCGGAATCGTCTCGACGAGCTCTTCGCGATGACGCTGTTTTCATTGATTTTTGACAACGCCATTTTTTTCGCCTTCTGGATGCCCCTGATCCTAGTTTGACCAAAGGTTTGACTGGCCATAACTCGTGCAAACGGACTCCTTTTCGCTCCGTTCGAGTTGCGTTGGAACCAGGACGCTGAGATCTTTCTGATGGTGCAGATTTTGGAGAAAAACGAGACACTTCAATTTCCACTAAAAAAATGTCCACCGGATCAGGCCTCCCCACTGAAGACCTTTTGGACCTCCAAAAGTGGCATTTACTCTGACAATAAGTGAGGACCTGGCCTCCTCACTTGTCCTGTATCCTCTGTACATCTGAAAACCTGGCTCACAAACACAATAAAGACTGCAACAATGTTGTTGAACATAAACATAATGTTATCACTTCCATAAACATCTACATCAATTACCATAGCCGCTAACCAACAAAAATTGACTAGCATCAAGCTGAAAACCAATGCAGAAATGAAGGAGAATAAGTCAACAACCATTCGATCCTTTACAACAGGAACATCTTTACCCAAGGATCCATCAATGCTTTCAATTATCTTTTGCTCATGCTGTACTGCAAGTGCATCCTGCAACATCTGATCCTGGTTAGCTACTCCAAGTTCATGTTTAGAACCACCTGTACTGACAGACATCAAAGTTAATTCCTTACTTGCATTAATTACCCTCTTTAACTGTCCTGTATTTGCAAAAGATTGATCAGTCTTAATCTTGCGAGAATGTACTATGTACTGAATGCCATCCTTAAACAAATGATAATGATTTTGTTGCCTGTAGAATATAGCTTTCCTGTCATATAAGTAAGGGCTACCAAGCACTATCCCACAGATATCCAGTGGAACTACATCAAACTGAACTTCATCCACAAATTTACTAGTGATTGTGAACCTTAAGGTGCATTGTCTTTTTACTTGCAACTTGTCATTTTCACAAATCCAACCTAGTGGATAAGGTTTCTTATGTGGTGTGGTTCTTAATCCCAAGTTATTTACAACACTTTCTGAAATTAAATTCACCTGAGATCCACTATCTATGAGTGCATCAATTTTAGTGTTCTTAGCCATAACCCTTAAATGAAAAAGCTCATTCCTTTTTACATCTTCAGAGAAATCATTAACTGTAGAAGAAGAAGCACAACTTGCAACAGAAACACTAGAAATAGAGGCTTTACCTTTTAGACCCATCGCTGTTATCTTAGTCTCATCATCTGAATCTGAACCAAGATCCATAACAACATTCATGGATTTATCCTTACCCTTCTGTTTCTGATTACGTCTTTGAGCCCACTTAGGCTTCAGTTCTGGATGTAACTTCCAACAGTGATTTTCATCATGACATTCCTTGTCACAATGAGTGCAAAGAAAGTTTCTCATCCTTCTTATTTGTGGTACTTCTTCTTTCCTTTCCCTGTCTGCATTCTTAGAAGATTTCTTTACATCATTATCAATAAAAGATCCTTTACCCCTTGACTCCAAGTGTGTTGCTTGAACAGACACTTCATCTAAGTTACAAGGGTTCAAAACCAGGATAGAATGCCTAAGGTAGGAATGTAGACCTCCTATGTACTTCAACAACGTGTCTTGGGTATACAAAGGAACATTCAAAGAAATAGCCCTTTTCCTGAACTCATGGGTGTACTCTTGGACAGTTTGACCTTTCCCTTGCCTAAACATTTGCCAATCCATCATTAATTGCTGCATATGTCCTAAGGGATAAAACTGCTTCTTAAGAATGCATTAATAAATACGCCCAAAGTTAGCAGGCTCACCATGTTTGTGAAACTTACGCGGGCACTCTCCCACAGTTGGTACGTACCTCCTAAGCAGAAGGCAGCTAATTGGATCCTATCAACATCATCTATTAGGTTCTGGACTCTACAATAAACCTCAATTTGTTGAATCCAATCATCCAATTTTTCAGCATTAAGTTCTCCACAATATTTAGGCAAATCAAATTTTACATCAAGTTTGATCTTAGGCTTATACCCACTTTTGAAAGGATTAGAAGAAATAGAATGAGGAGAAGATGGAGAAGAAGGAGAAGGAGAAGAGGGAGGAGAAGAAGAAAAGGGATGATCTGGTTTCTTGCCACCATCTTCATGATGTTTCCCTTTCATGTCTTTGCGATCTTCTTGCTTTGACGAACCTTCTTCACGTGCCTTCCGTTCTTGTCTCTCCTGAAAAAGAATATCCACCTTTGCCTTCATCTCGAGGAATGCTCTTTGAAACTCCTGCTCACTAATCTCTTCAGGAACCTCCATTCCAGAAACTGACATCTTCAGAAATGTTCTACGCTTCCCGATCTCAGGATTAAAGTCTTCGAGCTTGCCTTCACCCTTCTGAATCCTGGATCTCGTTAGCATTCAAAAAGAAAAACTACTGCAATAATAGCCAACTTGCTCTGATACCAACTTGACCTGTGTAGGATCTAGACTAGATTGCAGTTTAAATGCTGGACTTTTACAATGCTTTACAATGATTATTTCAAGTTAATTAAATCGAAATTAACTTAAGGAAATAACGGAATAAAATAATAACAAGGTGATTATAACAGAAGGAAGGAAATGAGAGACAGAAAGAGAGAAAAAAGAGAAGTGCAAACAGTGTTTGATTTCGGAGTTCGTCACGAGAGTGACTACGTCTCCGGGTCCACTCCAATAGAGTGTGACCGATCCGATTAATCTCCAAAATCGATTACAAAAGCATCACCATTCTTCAAGCAATTCGGCAGCGTAACGACACTCTGACATGCAAGAATGATTTGAAAATCTCTCAACAAGACCTCTCTTCTGTCAGCTCAGCATCAGGACTTCATCACCTGAAAAGAAAACTTGATTACAATCCTCACCTCAAGCCCCCTTTTTATACAAATAATTTTCTCAAATTGGCCTTTAACCAATTGATTTACAAAATATTCTCCAAATCACCTTATCTCTCCAAAATACATAAAATCTTCAAACAATCTCCCAATTTTTGCATATAAAATCTCAATATCCCCTAATTACATAAAAATAATCAAGATAATCTCCCTTAATCTTCATTTTAGCCCTTTATTTATTCATTTCCGGGCTAATATTGTTTTGGGGGTCTGATTTGATCCTTTAAAAAAAAGGATTATAGTTGTTTGTTTATTTTAATTTAGGAGTTTGTTTAAATTTGATAGGCATTCGGTTTCCACATGTTACCAAAATCAACCGATGTCTACATATGTTGTCAAACCACCCGATGGCCTAACGGTGGCAGTCCATTTTGGGTCCCGGCCGGTTCGGGGTTCAAAACCCGCCGGCCGTTTTGTTTTTAAAACAAAATTTCAAACAAAATCTTAATCAAAACCAACAACTGCCATATCCATACTAGCGGTCGCTATGTGGCCTGTTGGTAGCCCGCCCGGATAGCAATCCAAAGGTCGACGGTTCGAGCCCCTTGCGGGCAGTTGAAACAAATTTTTCCACCGACCGACGGAGGAGAGAGAACGCGTGGCCACGTGGCGTTCTGACGAGGTGCCACGTGGCGAACACCGATTCGCCCAACTTGACGACGTGGACAGTGACTCACCGAAGACGTGGAGGATGCTAATTCGCCGAAAACGCTGATGTGTAATTGACGTGTCCGCTGACTATGTGCCAACTGGGATCCGACGTGGAGGCTGACTCATCTGCCAACTGTGCATTGACGTGGAGGCCAACGTACGCTGACTGGACGCTGACTCGGCTGATGACTGTGCGATGACGTGTCTGCCAACTCGGATGCCGACTGTGCCGATGACTCATGTACGGATTGCTGACAGAGATGCCAACGAGGATGCTGACTGGGGTACGGATGCCACGTGTCGGCCGCCGATAGGTCCGTACCATCTGACTCACATGCCACGTCACCTGTACGGACTTGACACGTGTCAACATCTGGTTGATCCACTTCGGATTTGTACGGACTGCTGACATCATCTTGTACGGATGATGACGTCATCACTGTACCTTCAGTCCACAAGTCAAACCTGAAACTTTGACCAGCTGTATCTTGAGCCTCCGATGTCGGATTTCGACGAAACGAACACCGTCGGAATCGTCTCGACGAGCTCTTCGCGATGACGCTGTTTTCATTGATTTTTGACAACGCCATTTTTTTCGCCTTCTGGATGCCCCTGATCCTAGTTTGACCAAAGGTTTGACTGGCCATAACTCGTGCAAACGGACTCCTTTTCGCTCCGTTCGAGTTGCGTTGGAACCAGGACGCTGAGATCTTTCTGATGGTGCAGATTTTGAGAAAAACAAGACACTTCAATTTTACCAAAAATGTCCACCGGATCGTGCCTCCCTCATCAAGACCTTGGACCTCTCCAAAGTGGCATTTACTCGACAATAAGTGAGGACTTGGCCTCCCCACTTGTCCTGTATCCTCTCAGACATCTGAAAACCTCACTACAAGCACAATGAAGACTGCAGAAATACTGTTGATCATAAACATAACTTTATCACTTCCATAAGCTTCTACATCAAATGTCGTAGCCACTAACCAACAAAAATTCACTAGCATCAAGCTGAACATCAATGCAAAAATGAAAGAAAGTAAGTCAACAACAATTCGATCCTTTACAATATGAACATTTCTTACCTTAAGGATCCATCAATGCTTTCTAAGCATCATTTTCTCATGTCAGACTGCAAGCATCCCCGCAGTCTCGACTCGGTTAGCTACCCAAGTTCAAGTGTAGAACCACTGCATCGACGCCGCAGGCTAAGAGTTAATTCCTACTTGCATTAATTACCCTCTTTAACTGCCCTGTGTTTGCAAAAGATTGATCAGTCTTAATCCTGTGAGAATGTACAATGTACTGAATGCCATCCTTAAACAAGTGATAATGATTTTGTTGCCTGTAGAAGATTGCTTTTCTATCATAAAGATAAGGGCTACCAAGCACTATCCCACAGATATCCAGTGGAACTACATCAAACTGTACTTCATCCACAAATTTACTAGTAATTGTGAACCTTAAGGTGCATTGTTTTGTTACTTGCAGCTTATCATTTTCACAAATCCAACCTAGTGGATAAGGTCTCTTATGTGGTGTAGTTTTTAATCCCAAGTTATTTACAACACTTTCTGAAATTAAATTAACCTGAGATCCACTATCTATGAGTGCATCAATTTTAGTGTTCTTAGCCATAACCCTTAAATGAAAAAGCTCATTCCTTTTTGCATCTTCAGAGAAATCATTAACTGTAGAAGAAGAAGCACAACTTGCAACAGAAACACCAAAAATAGAGGCTTTACCTTTTAGACCCATCGCTGTTATCTTAGTCTCATCATCTGAATCTGAACCAAGATCCATAACAACATTCATGGATTTATCCTTACCCTTCTGTTTCTGATTACGTCTTTGAGCCCACTTAGGCCTCAGTTCGGGATGTAACTTCCAGCAGTGATTTTCATCATGACCTTCCTTGTCACAATGAGTGCAAGAAAGCTTCTCATCCTTCTTGATTGTAGCTGCCTTCTTTCCTTTCCCTGTCTCTACATTCTTAGAAGATTTCTTTACATCATTATCAATAAAAGATCCTTTACCCCTTGACTCTAAGTGTGTTGCCTGAACAGACACTTCATCTAAGTTACAAGGGTTCAAAACCAGGATAGAATGCCTAAGGTAGGAATGTAGACCTCCTATGTACTTTAACAACGTGTCTTGGGTATACAAAGGAACATTCAAAGCAATAGCCCTTTTCCTGAATTCATGGGTGTACTCTTGGACAGTTTGACCCTTCCCTTGCCTAAACATTTGCCAATCCATCATTAATTGTTGCATATGTCCTAAGGGATAAAACTGCTTCTTAAGAGCATTAATACCTCACTGCTAAACCGACTCTCTTACCATAGGAACTTCTCGCCTTAGACTCCACTTCCACTGTGTTAAGGCCGTAATTCTCCTAAACTTAAGAGTAGCTAATTGATCCTATCAACATCATCTACTAGGCCTGACTTACAAGGACCTTCTATTTGTTGAATCCAATCATCCAATCTCTATCAAAGATTAAGTTCACTCACAATATTTAGGCAACCAAATTTTACATCCAAATTTCTATTTTTTAGGCTTATACCCACTCTTGAAAGGATTAGAAGAAATAGAATGAGGAGAAGATGGAGAAGAAGGAGAAGGAGAAGAGGGAGGAGAAGAAGAAAAGGGATGATTTGGTTGCTTGCCACCATCTTCATGATGTTTCCCTTTCATGTCTTTGCGATCTTCTTGCTTCGACGATCCTTCTTCACGTTCCTTCCGTTCTTGTCTCTCCTGAAAAAGAATGTCCACCTTTGCCTTCATCTCGAGGAATGCTCTTCAAATTCCTCAAGCCACCGATTTCTTCAGAACCCATTCCGCAAACCGACATCTTTGAAATGTTCTATCGCCTCGGCCCCGTGATCAAAGTCTTCGAAGCTTGCCTTCCTAATCCTCGATCTTGTTAGCATTCAAGAAAACAAATAACTGCAATAATAGCCAACTTGCTCTGATACCAACTTGATCTGTATAGGATCTAGACTAGATTGTAGTTTAAATGTTTAACTTTTACAATGCTTTACAATGTTTATTTCAAGTTAATTAAAATGAAATTAACTTAAGGAAATAACATAAAGAACGTAATCAAGGTGATTATAACAGAATGAAAAGAAATGAGAGACAGAAAGAGAGAAAGAGAGAAGTGCAAACAGTGTTTGATTTCGGAGTTTGTCACGAGAGTGACTACGTCTCCGGGTCCACTCCAATAGAGTGTGACCGATCCGATTAATCTCCAAATCAATTACAAAAGCACCACCATTCTCCAAGCATTTCGGCAGCGTAACGATGCTCTGATATGCAAGAATGATCTAAAAGAATTCTCCAACAAGACCTCTCTTTGACGCCTCAGCATTAGAACTTCATCACCTGGAAAAAAACTTGATTCCATCTCTTCTCTCAAGCCCCCTTTAAATACATAAAATTTTCTCAATTTGGTTACTAACCAATTGATTTACAAAATATTCTCCAAATCACCTTATCTCTCCAAAATACATAAAATCTTCAAACAATCTCCCAATTTTTGCATATAAAATCTCAATATCCCCTAATTACATAAAAATAATCAGGATAATCTCCCTTAATCTTCATTTTAGCCCTTTATTTATTCATTTCCAGGCTAATATTGTTTTGGGGATCTGATTTGATCCTTTAAAAAAAAGGATTATAGTTGTTTGTTTATTTTAATTTAG